>LDKF01002249.1:1423-19526 GCA_001026735.1 Rotylenchulus reniformis | reverse complement strand
GGGGGGGGGGGTTCGATATTTGATGCGACAAATATGCTTGGAGATCTTCGAATTTATTGCCAAAATTTTCAAAAAAACCAATAATATTTTAAGATTTTCATTTTTCATGCAACTGACCAGTGACCAAACAATGCTTTCCTCGAGGGTCAAAGGGCAATCGCTTCGGAAGGCTCAGAAAAATGGCGGCCAAAAAGGCGACGAAAAGCAAAAGGGCGATGGCACACAAATAAATGAACATTTTGAGGGGCAAAAGTCACCAAAACCCTAAAAAAATTGGCCAAATAAAATTAAGAAATAAAAAATATATCCATATAAATTGATGATTAACAACTGTTTAATTCCAAAAAGTTGGAAACATTTTTAATAGCAAAAATGAGCAAATAAAATTAAAATTTTGAAGGACTTTTGGCCATCTTTTTCAGTCCTGTTCGCGCTCCTTGTGGATGCTGTACAGGTGAAGGGCCATCCTTTGCTCAAAATGGACGCCGTAGATGGACAGAGCGGCCCAGAGGAGGTGGAGGTGGGCCCCGTCCGCGATCAGACTGCCCCGCATCGAGTTCGGGTCGAATGAGTCCACCGAGTACAGTGGGGCGGCAATGCCCAAAACTGAAAAACAATCGGATAAATGAAGTTTAAAAATTCACAGAATAATGGCTTAATGGCTTAACTTGGCCATAACTTTTTTCTACTTGACCAAATCAGATGGTCGTTTTTGCAATTTTGTAGCAGACATTCAGGGCTATCTATTCATACCAAGATCTCAAAAATCTTCGCTTTCAAAAAAAGTTATGATCAGTTTATTATCGTGGCGCCATACTGTCCGTCCTAGTCCGTAAAATTAGGCCTGTAAAGATTCACGATCAAAAATAATTTTTCGGTAAAATCTAAATTTCAGGGTTCCAAATTAAAAATTGCCCATTTAAAATATGTTTCGATTCTGTTAAGCTTTGAACAATAAAAACGAGGTTCAAAAATATTTTAAAAAATCATTATATTAAATCTACCCCTTCTGATGGCGCTATCCACCAGTGCCTGGAACTCCGTCGCGGCGAATCTTTCCGGTTTTGCCCCCTCAAATTCTCTATAAAAAAATTTAAAAAAAAATAAGTCTAAAAATCCAACCAAGTCCAACTTACAAGTTCATGGTCAGTCTGTGCAATTTCCCAGGCTCGGCCCCGCCATCTCCCGCTTTCCAACGTCGTCTTTTGCCCATTTACCAAGCACAAATAAAATTTAAAAACTGAAAATAATTTTAATATTCAAAGCGGGAAAAACCGAAAAGCCTCTTCGCTTCAAAATCCCAAATGCGTTCTTTATCAGCATAATACAAAAAATTACTGCTCTCAAAGCATACAGATGTGATTGGTCTTGCACGATAGATATTACAAAAATGGAAAATTGCAAAAAACCCAAATATAAAATAGTTTACAAAATTCGAATTGATTAAATGTTCTGGGAAAAAGGTTTGTGAGGGTGTCATATCTCATGTCAGAGGCAGTGGCGTATCTAGGATATTGCCATGGGGGGGAGCTGAATCAGCCAAAATCATGAAAAAATTTGGTTTTATCCTTCCACAGGGGAGGGGGTTGATTAAGAAAATTGAACATTTTTTGTTTAAAATTTTTTTTGAAGAAATTTACTGTATAAAGGGGGTGTCGGCGGTCCCGATAAGGGCCGCTGGAGAAAATTTTTGAAAATTTAGAACCTTTTCTTAAGAAAATTTTTTTTGGTCGTAGGGGGGCTGCAGTCCCCAGTCATCCCCCCCCCCCTAAATACGCCACGAAATTGAGAATTGATCCAAATTTAGAAATTCCATCCATCAAGTTTCCATAAAGTCCCGAAAATAATCCCAAAATTCCTAAAATGTCACGATCTGTCTTTCTGTTCAATTCTTCTTCAGCGCTACCGTGCCTCGACCACGCTTGACAATTTGCACAGCGAAGGGTTGGCCGCGCAACATCTGTTTGACCTAAATTATAATCAAGTTAAAAACATAGAAAATGGGGATTGACCCCCCTACCATCGCTCGCAAGAGGGGTCGGTAAGGGGAGGGGCCTTTGAAATTTAACGGTCCGAAATTTTTTTCATTTTTTAGTTTTTGGTGATTTTTAGACCCCTTCGTAATTTATGGGTCCGACCCTCCGACTCCCTCCTCATCCACCATCGCACGTGGCTCGGCTGACCTCCCCACCTTTTTATGTATGGTTAAAAAATCAAATTTCAAAAATAATTTCAATATTTTTGAGAGGAATTTTCAGGGAATGGATAAAAAAATTCATAAAAAAGTTGGCTACAGCGAAAATCGGGATAAAATTTCAATATTTTCCATTCCTTGGTTGGCGAAAATAAAATAATAATTAATATTACCGTCGACGTGCGATACACTTGGTCCAGCAACAGTTCCCGTTCCTCCGGTTCCCGCAAAAAGTGCTCAATGCGCTTGACCATTCCGGCACTCAACGCGGCATCTTTTTGGGCCGGTGGTGCTGTTGTCGGGCGGTATCTGGCAGTTGGTCCCCCGGGAGTTAGTCGATGGATGGACGAGCGAACTGCCGTGGGGACTGGCTGGTGTTTGACGAGTTCTAAAATTGTGAAATTTGGAAATTGGAATTAAATTGAAATTATAAAAATGTTTTTTTATTCATCAGAAATAGTTGGATATAGAGCAGCATTTTCATCTTCCGTTTTCATTTATGAATTTTAAAATTATATGGTATGTTTCAAGAAATGAGAAAAATAAAGATTAAATGAGTGAGAAATAATCTTAAAAATATATTATTGACGGAAAAATTACTTGCTCTGCTTATTTATTTAAAAAAATCCCAATATAAAAAAATAGAAAAGAATAATAATCTAATTAAAAATTGTCATGTCTTATTGCTAAATCAAAATCTTTTTGTAAAATGGGCCCATTTTTGGTCTCGATATCCGACCATTTCCCGGCCAGTCGCTCTGCTCGTCATCCGCATCCACGTTGGAGGCGCTCGCCTCGGAGTCGGAGAAGGACAGCTGATTGTCAGACTGGTTGTTGTCCATGTCCGAGACGGAAATTGAGCGAGCAGTCCCATCAACAGCACCGGAAGGACCCCCTTCGCCATGTTCCCAGTCCATCTGGAGCTTGCAGGTTGCTGGAATAAATAAATAAAACATGAAAATAGCAAAATAAATTTTGAATTATGTTTTTGTTTAAGGAGAATTGATAAAAAAAGCAGTAGAATAAAGGAGAAATTTTCAGTATTTAGCATTAAAGGATTTCGAGTTTTTATCGAAACGAGATAACTCAAAGATTGTGTACAATTAGGGTTGAGTCAGAGAAAGAGAAAAGCGATTTTTACTCACAACAGAGAGAATTTCAAATGTTGTTTTTACGCTCAAACTTATTTGTCTGCCCGTTTCTCGTGAAAGCAGAGAAAGAAAATTAGAAAACACTACAACTACATTATACACCGAAATTTTAAAACAAACGTTCCGATAAAAACTCGCTGCAGAAAAAGTGAATGAACAAATAAAAAGAAATCATATAATAATGTTTTAATCCAATATGCTTTCGCATCATAAAATTGAGGAGCTAAAATAAAATTTAAATTCTCTGAATTTTTTACGCTGATTATAGCTATCCGATTCAATTTTTGAGCCTTATGATGTCATAAAAAAATGAATTTTCCATAGTTCGCTTTCGGTGGCTTACGGATGACTGTTGCAGCGGCGGCGCTCACCGACTGTTTCTTCCAGGGCGGCGACTGTTGCTCGTCCACCTCCATCTCCACCGTCGTCGTCGTGGTCGTCCCCTGTCCCTTCTCGCGTCTCGGCAACTTTTTGCGTCTTTTGCTCCGAAATGACATTGGCGCGTCGGCGGAGGTACGCGAGTCCGACTCCGTGTTCAGCGTCACGCTGGCCACCCGATGCGCGGTGCCCTCCACGTCCGAGCTATTCTCGTTGTTGGTCTAAAGATTTTTTTATTTTGGAAATTTAGAGCTTGATAGCCACAGACTCCAAAACCAAGCATATAATCAGGCGGGAATTCCACCTCATCGAAATGCCAAGACAAAAAAATCAAGAGGGCTCTTGTCATTTATTAGGGGAAAATTTTCCGAAAAATTTGAAGAAAAACGTTAATATCTTTTAAAAAAACGTAATTTTTCAAAAAATTTTCCCTCGGTGGATCCCTCCACCGAAAAATTCATAATATCTTGCCCAATTGTCGCAATACCTAACGAAAGAAAAAATACCTGATGAGGTCGCCAATTCGACGGGTTCAGGTTGTTGCTCTTGGTGCTTCGTCGATGTTGCTGACGACGGGAGGAGTGTTCCGCATGGTGAACCACCTGCATTTTCTGAAATTGAGTCGTGGCCCGGAAAAATTAATTTCTGAAAAATATTCATAAAAAAATATCAAAAGTAAGTAAAAATAAATGATAAATCTGTGAAATTTAGCGGCATTGGTATTAAATATAAATAGAGGCCCGAATTTATTCATTTTGGATGGAATGGAGTTAAATTTTAAAAATTTACAAATTTGCAATTTACAAATTTGCAAACCAAAAGAACCATTTTGAAAAGTCAAGGTGTAAAGCCAGCTTTTTACGAAAATGTTAAAAATCCTAAACTGTCAAAATGAATTATTTTCCAAACCGCCGGAACGCGGATTTGCATTTCCGTCGGCTAAGCCGATGAATGAAGCCAATAAAAATCCGACAAATGGCTTTATCTCGTGGCCAGAAGTGCTTCCTCTTCGCTTCTCTGCCGCTTTTACACACATTCATAGCCTCAAAATTCATTTCTCATTCGTTGTGTTAGGACGGCTGAATAGGCCCAACCGCCCTGCCAAACAACAACATTCCATCCATCCATCCCATATCCTAATCCCATCGAGACAGGCCATACACTTCTCGGCTAATACATATAACATTTAAACATATACGGGAGCGGTTTTTTGTATTTAGCATGAAACTTTTTTGAGTTTTCATTGCAACGATTGTTTTATGTTTCTGTGTTTAATGTAGTGTTTTCTCATTTTCTTTCTCTGCTTTTACGAGAAACGGGCAGAGAGATAAATTTGGGCGAAAAAAAAGAATTTGAAATTCTGTCTGTTGTGAATAAAAAACGCTGTTCTTTTTCTCTGACTCAACGCTAATTGTACACTATCTTTAAGTTGTTTCGCTTCGATAAAAACTCGAATTTCTTTAATGCTAAATACTAAAAATTTCTCCTTTAAAGGGATAAAGGCCAAAGGGCACTAGTTGCAAGACGTACCTTTTGAAAATCCACAATTTTAGCAGGGGGGACCCTTTTCATTTGAAAACCAAAAAAAAATTTTTTCAATTTTTTTTTACTTTTTTAACTACTTTTTGAGCAAAAAAGTTGCAAAAAACAAAAAAAATTTGGTTTTTCAAACAGGGGTCCGATTGAAAATTTTTCAAAATCAGAACATTCAGCTCAAAAAATCAGATTTTATGGTCAAAAATCAGAACATTTTGTAAAATGCTTTAAAATCTATCGTAAATCAATTAATTTGTATAATATTATTTCAAATATCGCATTTTTCACCATGCATAGTTAATTCCAACAATTTGGAAGATGAATTGAGTAAATCATACACGATGCAGGGGAGAATCCAGGATTTTGGGATGGGGGAAGGGACTGGAGAAATTTTTCCGAAGGGGAGTGTTTCGGCGGCCCGTTAGGGTCGCCGAAGAAAATTTCGCGCTTTTAGACAATTTTTCTATGAAAACTGATCAATTTTTTTGCCTTTTATGCCATAATAAAATTTATGGAAAATTTCATGGATTATTTTCCTTAGGAAAATTGTTATTTTTTAAAATATTATTGTAAAAAAGTTACTGGTTAGTGTCGGCGGTCCCGATAGGGACCGCCGGAGAAAATTTTGAGAAATTAGTCCTTTTTCTTAAGAAAATTGCTGATTTTTCCACTTGAGAAGTATTTTCTGGGTGCCGGCGGTCCCGATAGGGGCCGCCGGGAAAAATTCTGAAAATTTAGACCTGACTTTCTTCAGAAAATTGGTCATTTTTTAAATAAAATTTTTCCAAATTCCCAAAATCAGGACAAAATAAGGACAGAGGTCGAAAATCAGAACAAATCTGACAAATCAGAACATTTTCATTTGGTCAGATTTGGACCCTCCAAATCAGAACATTTCTGATAAATCAGAACAGATCGGACCCCTGTTTTCAAATGAAAAGGGGGACCCTTTTAGTGGATTTTCAAAAAGGTATAGGCCCGACTTTTCGTATTTAGCATGAAATTTTTCCTTAAATTATCGAAGCGATTGTTTTAAAATTTTCATGTTCAGTGTAGTATTTCCTTATTCTCTTTCTCTGCTATCATTAGGACATGGACAGAGAAATAATTATGGCGTAAATGCAGCATTTGAATTTCCTGCAGAGAATGTGAAAAAAACGTTATTCTCTTTCTCTGATCCAACTATAATTGTGCATAACTTATTTCGCTTTGATAAAATAATAAAAATCTTTAATGCCAAAAACGAAAAATTTTCTCCTTACGTCTTGCAACTAGTGCCGACCAAAGGGCCAAAAAGAAAAATGACGGAATTGGGACAATTTGTCTAACAAATGGCACAACGCCATTGGTTTTATTTTCTAAAGGGAACTCGCCATTTACAAAGAGGAAAAGAGCACCACGCTTCAAAGCCCCTAACTTTCCCCGGCTCCGATCGAACACTTATAGGTTTTGCCATAAAGAATCTTTCAACCCATTTAAAAAATCTATTTTGAAACGAAATTATGTGAATTATTTTCCTTTGGCTTTTAAAGACTAAGTTTTGGCATTTAGAGACGAATTCCCCTTTTGTCTGTTGGACACTACACGTCTGTTGGACATTTTTTACTAGAGGTCGAGATTTTTGAAAAACCCGGACCCGGATTTTGAGGACACCCCCGGACCGGATCCGGAACCCGGAGTCCGGAAAAAGTCCGGGTCCGGGAAAGTCCGGGTTTGCTGATAGCCCGGATCCGGCCCGGACCCGGACTTTTTAAAAATCCCCCCAAAAAATAATTTTTCATGTTAAAAAACAAAAAAAAAACAAACTTCGAAAAGCAATAAAATTGTCGCCAAAGAACTTGATGGCGACAAGGGAGGGGAATGAACCAATGTTCGAAGGGCCAAGATCGGAAAGGGCCCACAAGAGCCGCCGATTGATCTGTCTTCTGATTTGCCTCCATCCTCTCCCCACCCTGGATTTTGCATATTTATTCATCCCTTCCCTTCCGCATATAATCACCATTCCCCCTCCTCCTCCCCTCCTCCTTCTCTTCTTCCTTTCGGACTTTATTTCTTAATCCGTCATCGCCTTCATCATATAACCAACAACATCATCCCCCACTTCCTGTCTGGCCTTCATTCCCTTAATCTGATCTTCCCCCCTCTGGCTTTGGCCAATACAATCTGTTTTTCCTCCCCCCCCCCCTCCTCATCCGAATGCTTTTGTATCCGATCAGCTTTCCCTCTTATCGGACCACCCATCTTTCATCCCTTATAAAAGCCATCAACACAACCCTTTTTTCAGTCTTCCTTTCAATTCATTCCATTCATTCGCTTCGTTCCCCCATCAATCGTATTAATCATCGGAAATCGGAAATAAATTTGTTGTGGAAAAGTGTGCAAAGGAGTTGGGAAATTGGAATTTGCCCGGGGCAATCGGAGCCCATCCTCTCGAATTTTCCTTATCGGGGTTGGTCGCGTTCGGATTTGCGACATACTCCGAATTTGGTGGCTCGAACCGGGACAACGACCCGGTGACAACTCAACTCGTCAAGAAGTGCTCCACCAGCAGAGCCCGTCAACTCTCTTCAAGAAGTGCTCCACCAGCAGAGCCCTTCAACTCATCCTCGTCAAGAAGTGCTCCACCAGCAGAGCCCGTCAACTCTCTTCAAGAAGTGCTCCACCAGCAGAGCCCTTCAACTCATCCTCGTCAAGAAGTGCTCCACCAGCAGAGCCCTTCAACTCTCTTCAAGAAGTGCTCCACTCGCCGAGCCCTCTCATACTTCAAGGAGTGCCATCCGGAGGACACCCCCTCTCGTTCTCGTCACTGACTGTGAGTGCCCCATCAGCCGGGCCAATCAACTCGTATCTTCAAGAAGGGTCCCCACCAGCCGGGATTCTTCACTCACCTGCGTCTCGAGTGTCCTCCACACGTTCTCTACGCGAAGTGCTCCAGTTGCCGAGCCCTATTTTTCATCATGATGAGTGCCATTTTGAAGCAGCAACTTGAAGGGGCAACCGTCGCCCTGGTGGACCGACTTAAAATTGCATCGGTCCACCTCACCAAACTCACTGATCGTCCTTCCCGAGAGGAGGAGGCAGAGCTTTCCGTCGGCGTGGAGATGGAATTGGTCCATCTCGAGCAGAGACTTGCGCAACTCAACAGTGTCATCGAGAAGTTCGACGCCTACATTGCGGGATTGCCAACTCGAGAGGAGCGCGAAAGTGCCGAGAAAATCCTTGAAACATTCCCGACCTTCGAAGACGAACTCATCACAGGTGCAGCCACACCAGGTCCGTGGCCGATCATCCGACTTCAGAACCGAGCAACCGAGACGATCAACAAATTCCGAGCCTATTTGGCGGTCCGACCGCGCATCATGGGGATGTCCAGCGGCAGCAGTGTTGCCTCCCACTCATCGTCGCGCAACGAACAGAATCGAATCGAGCACCAAGGGGGTGTCAGAGACGATCGAAGGTCAACGAGACAATGTTGGATGATGTATTCATGCGCAACCCCCCGCCTCTACAAATGGACCTCGATGCTGATGCTGGATTGATCGGCGCGAGCACGGTCGTCGCGATGCGCAACCTAGGAATAGCGCAAAATCCGCAACCGACGTTCGGCGCGAATGAGCAACCTACTCCCACAGTACCCATCACGATGATGTCCCAACCTCAACCCATTCTCAAAAACACTCCACCATCGGCGCCTCCTCCATCAACCAATCAGACATCGCATCAGAGTGGCCAATTCGGGAATCCGCCACCGGGGAACACCTTTCATCCGTGGAGTGCCCTCAAAGTCGAGAGTGTCAAACTCCCCAAGTTCGGAGGAGACATCAGGGAGTGGCGTACCTTCTGGGCGGCTTTTGACCATGCTGTTCACTCCCAGCCTTATGCACCCTTCCAGAAGCATCTCCTTCTTCTCCAGCAACTTAAGGAGAATTCACCAGCTAGAGACGCGGTCAGCGGCTACCCTCCCTCGGACACCAACTATCCGCTAGTGGTGAGCATCCTGACGTCCAAATTCGGCGACGACAAAGAACTGCGCGATTATCTCCAGTCGCAATTGTTGAAACTCGAGCCAGCACGGGATGACTTGAAGCACCTCGCTCAGTTCGGCCAAGAAGTGGAACGACTCTGTCTCCAAATGGAAGCCTTGGGAAATGCTTCCAATGACATCATCTACAATGTCATCAAATCAAAGTTGCCGCGCAACATTCTCTACAAGTTGGCTGAGATGGAAACGAGTTCTGGCCGGGACTGGACTCAGAGGGAACTTCGCAGAGGTCTCGCAACNGCCTCGCGAGCCTCGCCAACAAGAGCGTCACCGTCCTCCTGACCGTGTTCTACCTTCTCGCAACTTCCAAGTGATCCACCAATCTGTGCTCGAACGCCGTCAGGGTCCACCTTACTGCTCGCTGTGCCTTTCAGAGGGTCACAAACCGAGTCAGTGCAAGAAGTACGCCACTGCAGAACAGCGGCGCGATCGATTGCGCCAACAAGGACGCTGCCTGCGTTGTCTACAACAGAGTCACCGAGTGGACCAATGCAGGAAGCCGACGGTGTGTACTGTCTGCAACGTCCGAGATGATCACCACTTCATGGTCTGCCCGAAGAGTCAACAACAGCCGAGCCATTCAGAGAATCGAGGGCGCCCGCCAACGCAATTCTCGTCAGCACCTCGCCACGGGAAGCTAACTGGAGGGAACGCAGAGCCACTGAATCTGGCAGCGCAGGCGGCCGCGACTCGCACTCACTTCGTGCTGAACGAGTCCGTTTGGGAGCCGCCAGACATCGCTCCGACCCAGGACCCGGCACATGAACCGCATTCGCTCCCAGAAGTCACCACGACGAGCACATTTGCCGCAATTCACGAGACCGACATGAAGCCCACACCGATTCGCCAGGAAGGGTTGCTGATGACGGTCACCATTCCAGTTTCTTGCCATGGCGGACCGCCAGAGGGAATTCCTGCGCTGGTTTTCTTCGATCCTGGAAGTCAGTCCAGCTACATCACGGCGGACATGGTTGAGCGTCTCCGACCAAAGAAGATCGCCGATCAACGCCTCCGTCTCTTCGTATTCGGGAGTCAGCAACCAAAGCTGATCAAGACGCCCACTTTCTCGATTTGGCTGAAGAGTTTGGATGAAGGATGGGAAAAGATGGAGATGAACTCCATCGACGCCTTTTCGCCAGAGATGGACACCTTCCAGTGGGACGGCAATGATGTCAGTGGGCGAATCTGCGCGACCAGAGGGACTCCACAAATTCTCATCGGGACGGAGTTCTGGAACTATTTCTTAGGCCGTACTCTACTAGGCCCGGGTCTTCACCTCATCCGAACTGTTTTCGGATCCGCCATCGGAGGGAAAGCATCCTTGCCGCCGCGCCAACAATCCATTGCTTGCATGGCCGTACATCCGAGCAACGAAGAAGCAATGCCGATGCCAGAACCGAGCACCATTGAAGATTTTCTCTCCATTGAAGGAATCGGCATCACCGATGACCCAAAAGCAAACGAGGATGACATCGCAAAGCGGTTGTTCGACAAAGGCGTCTCGCAACATCCAAGTGGGCGCTACATTGTGAAGCTTCCCTGGCGCACTCCGCGAAAGCCCATTTACTCAAACTGGGCCATGGCCTACAGTCGGTTGCGTTCTACACTGCGTCGTCTCTCCTTCTCTCCAGAACTTCTCGCGAAATATGACGCAATTTTTGCCGACTACGAAGAGAAGGGTATCATCGAAGGAACCGACCGAGAGGAGGAAGAACTGTTCTTGCCCCATCACGCAGTGATCAACACGAAGAAAATTCGACCTGTAGTCGATGCCAGCGCGAAGATCAAAGGAGGAGAGAGCCTAAATGATCGCCTTCTGCGCGGACCGGTCATTCTCCCGCTTCTAGTGGCCGTTCTACTCCGCTTCCGTCTCTGTCGTTATCCACTTCTTGCGGATGTTCAGGCCGCGTTCCATGCCATCGAAATCGACCAAGAAGATCGTCGTTACTGCAAGATAATGTGGCTGAAGGACATCAGTCGCCCACTCTCTGCCGAGAATTTGGTCTACAAGAGGTTCACCCGCGTCGTCTTCGGAGCAGTCTGCTCGCCATTCCTCCTTGGTGCCGTCCTTCTTCATCATTTCGCCACTTATGACAGCGCAATAGCCAGAGAGATGGAGAGGAACACCTACGTGGACAATGTTCTCCTACAATGCGAGAGTGAAGAGGAAGCACTCGTGAAAGCCAAGGAGGCCAAGAAGATCTTCAACGACGCCCAGATGAACCTGCGCGAATTTTTCAGCCACAGCCCGGCCATCATGACGCAAATTCCCGAGGAAGACCGGCTCAACAAATCCATCGCGAAAGTTCTGGGCGTTGAATGGGTCACGGCAACCGACATTCTCCAGTTCGCCCTTCCGCAACCACCAGAATGCCAAGTCCCGAGTCGCCGAGTCGTTCTGAGCACTCTCTCCAGCGCATTCGATCCGCTGGGACTGATCGGACCATGCCTTCTCCCTGCGAAACGCCTCTTCCAGGAGCTATGGGAGACAGGACAAACTTGGGATGCACCACTCTCTCCGGAGGACGCTTCCAGATGGAACCTAATCGCCACTGCATGGAAGGGCCTGACTCTTTCTCTTCCCCGTTTTGCCATCATGATGAATCCCACGAATATCCAGCTTCACATCTTTTCGGACGCTTCCGAGCATACCTTTGCTACTGCGATCTACCTTCGAAGCGAATCGAGCACCGGGATCATGAGCCAATTGATCTTCTCGAAGAATCGCCTTCGGCCACGCAAGGCACGGGGCACTTTCACAATTCCGCGGCTTGAACTCCTCGCCATCCTCATCGGGGTCAGAGCGAGCAAAATTCTTCGAGACGAACTTCATCGACCTCTCAACGCGGTACACTTCTGGTCGGACTCGCGCATCGCACTGGCATGGGTCGAATCCCCTGAGCCGAAACCGCCATTCGAGCAGCGGAGGATCCTTGAAATCCGTGAACATGGACCCGGCGCATACCATTTCGTCAGGAGCGAACAAAATCCCGCAGACATCGCCAGCAGGGGTGCACAACCAGGGGAACTGTCGCAAAACTCCCTCTGGTGGAATGGACCATTCTGGCTCCAACTTCCGGAAGAAAATTGGCCCGACGAATGCCAATTCACGATCGAGCAACCGGATGATCAACCAGTCGATGAACCTACTCCAGAGGAAGCGATTGAGACAAGCACTTTTGCTGCCCAACACAAGGCAGTCACGGAACCCATGCCGTCCGTCTTCAACATCGCTGGTCACAGCTCCACTTTTCCTCTCCTTCGAGTGACCTTGTGGTGTCTCCGCTTCATCGCAGCAACACGACGAGGCAAATCATGCCGTCTTCCTGAAGTCTCTCCGTCTGGAGCGTTCACCGGTACAGATTATCGAACCGCTCGGATCCTTCTCATCCAACAAGAGCAGCGGCGCCTCCTTGCGGATTACAACACTCATCCGACATTGATCAACGAAGATGGTCTTCTGTGCATCAAGACACGAATTTCAAACTGAAAATGCAGAGGCATTGGCGCAACCAGTTCTGCTCCATCCGCGTTCACCGCTTTCCCACCTGTTAATCCGCGAACTCCACGACGACTTGAAACATGCAGGGGTCGACTGGACGCTCACCAATTTCCTCTGTCGCTATTGGATGCCCAAGGCTCGTCGAACTGTCAAGGAAGTACTCCATGGATGTCAAAAGTGTCGACGCATGAAAGCGCCCCCTTTCTCTCGCCCTGAGATGCCGCCAATGCCAGCCATGAGAGTCCGGCCCGCCCGTCCATTCGAGTACATCGGCATCGACTTCATTGGCCCAACTCTAACTCGGCACGCTGGAGCCGCCACGAAGTGCTGGATCATCATCATCTGTTGTATGGTCACGCGAGGGGTCTACTTGGAACCGACATGGGACACCTCAGCGCTCTCGTGTATAAATGTCCTCCGCCGCTTTATCAGCCGTCGTGGTCGACCCAGACGAATCCTCAGTGATAACGCTCCGACATTCATCCAGGTTCACAAGGCGCTCGACATCCTGACCGGTCCGCCAGCCGACACACCGCCCTGGGAATTCGCTGCAAAGAAGGGCATCGATTGGCGCTTCATCCCGAGTTACTCACCATGGATGGGCGCCACCTACGAACGCATCGTCGCCCTGGTGAAGAACGCCGTCCAGAGGACCATCGGACGCCGAATTCTCGACTATGATGATCTCTCCTCCTTCCTCGCCGAGGTCGAGGCCAGCATCAACAGCCGCCCACTGACTTGGGTCTCCGATCAACCGGATGCATCAACACCCTTGACGCCAAAGGATCTGATCCAGAACGGCGGACCAACGGACATCGAGCTCGGCAAATGCCCGTTGGACATCGAAGATGAGCGCCTTTCGGGCCCAGAAAAGTTGGCAGCACTCTGGAAGGCCTACAGGGAGGCCGCTGATGCGTGTTGGAGAAAATGGAGCACGGGATATCTTCTTCTCCTGCGTGAAAGAGCGGGCTGGCACCACAAAGGGCCGAGACTTCAAACACGAACTCCACCGAAGGTCGGCCAGATTGTTCTCGTCGAAGAAGATCTCCGCCCGCGCAATCTGTGGCCACAGGGACGCATCGTTGAGCTCAATGGGACTCCACCGAATGTTCGAAGTGTCCAAGTCAAACTCGGCAACGGGAGGATCTACACACGCCCTATCAGCCGATTGTGTCCTTTGGAGGCAGAATTGGACACCGAAGAGCCAGTGACGACATCCGGAGAAGGAGCGGAAGAGCAGACCGAGGGCATGCTGCAAGAGGATCCCGCGAAGTCCATCAAAGAGGTCTCTCACGAAGAACCAAGGAGCATGGAGAAGGAGACCGCCGTCGGGATATCCCCTCCGAAACAACGAGATGAGGGACACAACTCGTCTCTGCCAATCGCTCATCCCGGCCACCGGATGATCACCAGAGGGAAGTCGAGATTGATGAATACTGCCGCAGCCTTGGCCATTCTATGTTTCTTCTCGATGGCAATAACCGGGGCATTCGGATGGTTTGGTTGCTGGCACCAGGATTGCCCGGCATGGTCTCTTCCAACTGTCAGCGCCGTGGATCAACCTTGTGACACATGCCACGTGAACTGCACCCCGCGAGGGGTCACCATCTCCAGCCCTTCGGAGGTCCAGAAGATCGCCGTGTGCTGCATGCATAATTGCGTCGACAGGACGGGAATCTCGGAATTCACATATGAACTCTCGCCCGAGATCCTGGTCAACGAATACTCCTGTGTGGCATGGTTTTGGACCAACTCGGAGCGATCTCACAGTACTTCAGTCATCTGTCCGGCAGTGGATGAGTGTGACCTTCTGGATTGTTACCTGTGCATAATGCGTTTGGCCAACCCTTCGTGCAGCCCTCGTCTGACGGCGTGGCTTTACCTCATCATCCTCTTCTTCTTCTTCAGTTTCGGAGGATGCTGCCTTTCCTGCATCCACTCGGCTCGATGGCTCGTCTCGATCATCGCAAAGTTGATCGCCTTCTTCCTCTCCGGGCCATTCCGCCTTGTTTTTCGCCTCACCGGACGTCAATGGGAAGTTCGAGACCAAGAAGTGATCGCCCAGAACATTGAGCGTCAAGCACGAAAAATCGGACAAGATCTTCGAGAGGGGGCGCGCCGAGCTCAACGGAAGGGTCGCAACTGGCACAGAGCTCTGCGTCTTCATCTGAGTGTCGTCCTCATCTCCATTGCCCTCATTTGGCCAGCAAAATCGTCGGAAACCATCTCCATCATGTCGCGAACGGAGCGCTGCGAAAGAGGGAGTCTTGGCCTCACTTGCCACATCACGACGGCCACAACCTTCACACTCCTACCAGCTGGTCAAACCAACACTCTGCTTCTTCGAGATGAACACGGGGTCGCCCTTGGCACGCTCACCTTTCAACTTGAAGCTCTCGACATGTTGTGCCTTCAAAAATCCGAAGCATGGATGAGGTCCTACTCGATCGAACATGCAACCATCAAGAGGTGCCCACGCGCTGGGTCTTGTTTTGGCGACCATTGCGGCATGGTACGACCCGACAGCGCCATCGCAGAGCTGAAACATGTCCAGCATTTTCCGGGGAACTCCTTCTGCTATGACTCCACAAGCTTCTGGGCCAATGATTGTGCCTTGCCAGCGTCTTCATGCTTGTATCACCGATTCTTCGCCCGTCCCAGCAGTTCTCAGCCTTATGAACTCGTCAGTTGCCCAGGTTGGGATCTCCGAGTCCGGGTACATCTTCAACTCGAGTCCAACGGCGGACGGAATCGAGAAACTTCGATGACTCTACACCCGGGAATCACTGCACGATGGGAGAACGTCAGCTTGACCGTCCTGACGAATTCGTTACCGCCGATGCCAATCTTGAGTTCCCGCTTCATCTCAAATGGTCGATCAGTCGCCATCATCGACAAACTTCCCGAAGATCTCCATTGCGCGACGGAAGAAGCTGCTCGAACGTTCAACTGCTCGCTGGCCTTGACAGCCTGTGCTGGATGTTTCGCAGATCACGCCGAAGGCCAAGTTGAGTGCAACTGCCGAGATGTTCATCTCGATTCGTTCATCGAAAATCCCGAGAAGAGGTTGCCCCAAACCATTGCAAAAATCNCCGATGCACGACGGGAGCCCAAGTGGATTTTCTCTGCAGGTCGGACAACGCCTTCCCGCTGGCCACCATACACTGCCCAGATGAAACAATCTTTGTCGCCCAATGCAGTCCGAACGGCACGAGAGGACGTCAAATCCTACCCTTCAGTCATCCAGATGTGAACATGGAATGCGCTGTGGACTGCCCCGCGGGGGAAACCCACTTCACGATGAACGGAACCCTTCATTATATTCCTCTGAGGGCCCAATTTGGGCATCGGCAACGCATCTCGGAGAAAGCGATCGCCGACCCAGATGACTCATCCGGATGGGGATGGCCAGATGTGGGCTTCGATGGATGGGCGGTCGTGCGCTATTTCGGAGGAGGGAGAGTCCTGATCGGCGTAGCCATCACTCTTCTAATCGCCATCATCGCCATTTTCCTTTTCGTCCGCTTCTCACCATTCTTCATGACGTACCGAGCTCTCGCCCGAGCAGTCACCCTGATGGCATTGTTTCGCTCAGTTCACTCAGAAGTGCACCAAGTCGAAGTTCTGCACGAGATGAAAGGACTTTGGGCCAACATTGATGAGTTTTTCCCGCCTGAGTTCGTGAAATGGGCGATCTACGGCATTCTGATCCTCGCCATGACCTTCGCAGCCGCATCCGTTCTTTGGCTTTTCTACCAGATGATCCACGGATGGTGGGTTTGTCATCGGCGGAATGACCTTTCGGTGCCCCCGCCCTCTCCGAGTCGTGCTTCAACAGTCACTACGGCTCTCGGACGTGTCAATCTCTCGACAATTCCTCCGGCTCAGGATTGGTCATCACTTCCGCCGTCGTTCCAGGAATCGTTGCACAACATGCGCTTTCACACCCAAGCTTTAGTGGCGCAGTTTACACTTCTCCCATGTCAAGTCAATGCCGCGAGCACCGAGAATTTTCCGACCATTCAGCAGTGGATGCGCCGTGAAGTTCTGCCGGTCCTCCGAGAAGTCACTCCTGTGTTAGCGGAACTGGACCACGCCATGTACACGATCCAACAAAGATGTCATCCTGTTGAGAGGACCCCGAGACCAAGGCCAACACGCCGCGGATCGACCCCACGAGAAGCGATCCGGATGTCCGTCCTATCACATGAATCAGTCCTACTCGCCATTTGCACCCTCTCCCTCATCTTCAGTCCTGTCACTGCTACGGCAGCCACAATTAGTCAACGGGACGACGAGAAGGCCACCACAACCCTGGTCCCCCTCGCCATCATAATCCTGTCCTTCACCTTCACCACCTTCATAATTTGTGCGATGTTTGTCCGGTTCTTCCAGTCTTCTCATCAAGATTGGCACCATCCTCCCTTCTTGGCATTTTTCTTCGGGATTTTGTCCTGTGGAGCTTTGGTGTCGGGGGAACTACCGTCCCTAGGGCGACAGGAAGAGAGGGACCAATCAGCATCGACGTCAACAAGAGGGCGGAGCCAAAACCCGCCCCCTCCGCTCACCCCCCGATGCTTCATCCAACCCTTCATTCATCCAGATGTCGGGGACAAACTTGTCCCCTCAATTTCTTCGTCCTCCGCCTTTTCCATCCCTTCATCGGTCCCTTCTTTCTTTCAGAAAAGTGAAAATTGTGAAGTGAAAATTGGGAAACTGAGCAACTCCATCAAGATGTCCGACAAGATGCTCGACCGCAAGGGTTCTCCCTTGGGATGGTGGGACTCAGATGGAACGGAATGGGGGGACTCCGAAGGAGAGCGCGAGCAAGTGCACCATGATGGATCAGCACCAGACAAGAAGGGTCCACAACAAGACGAGCATCAATTGCCGTCTTTGTCCATTCCGCCAGGAGGGTTCGGCGAATCGCATCGGATTGGACTTAACTGTGTGCGCTGGGTTCGTCTCGATCGCTGGATCCAGGACAACTTTGGTCCGACCTGGTATGAGCGTCAAGAAGTCCGTCAACAGGTGGAGAGTCGCCTTCATGAGATGACGTTGAAGCACTACAACACGGGAGAACGGATTGCGAATTGGGTCGGATTCTCCAGACGTTCGGCTGCGCATGATCTTGTCACACCAAATCAAACCGTAGCGGATTTTTGGCGCACTCGTCGTCCGATCGAGAATGTGAATTTGCCAACTCTGATGAACGAGGGTGGCGTACGCGGATTTGGTAAGGGGAGCTTGATGCGGCAGGAAGCCACCGGCCGAATCCCGTGGCGGTATGGCCAGCCACA
>LDKF01002247.1:13214-26589 GCA_001026735.1 Rotylenchulus reniformis | reverse complement strand
GGATGTTGTTGGATTAGGAGAGATATTAGGGGGGGGGGGAGAGAGGGACTGATGATCGGCGCCCTTTGTGATGGGAGCCATGGTACTCAAACAAAGGTTTCCTGAATAATCGAGAAAGGGACGATAACAGGAGCCCTTGAACCGATCAGATCCATGTGAAGAGTTGAAAAATGCTGAGGAGCACCTTCCGGACCCAAAGTTGGGTTGATGCCAAAAAATAAAAATAGGAAGTAGGAATAGAAAAAGAAAATCGGCATAGAGATTCGCAGCATTCGAATGTTTCACTAAAACAGTTCTCCTGGTCTATTCTTTCTCTCGCTCACCCCTGTTTGTACACTATCTTCGACTTACTTCGCTTCGATAAAAACTAAAAAAAATCTTTAATGCCAAAACGAAAAATTACCCTTTATAGGTATGTGTGAGTTTATACAGTATCCGGATCTGAATGACTAACATAAGTAGCAGAAGTTGAGATATAAAAAAAGGACAAGATTCTTGGAAACGAACCAAGTATCTTCCGATTTGATCTTGGCTGCTCTGAGCTACGGCCGCCAATAAAGAGCTCGATTAGTGGCTCTTTTTGCTCCTTCCCATTAAGTGGATTGCTACTCACTTACGATCATTACATATCAATCTGTTTGTTCTCTCATTCCATTTGATAAGTTAAGGATTATGATCCTGATCACATCAAATCATCCCTGATCACTGATCATTGAGCAGTTTTCTCCTTTTATTAGCACATCCCACAGGTGGCCTTGCAGAACTGGGACATCCACAGGTTGGTGGGGCAGAACTGGCGCCACCGCCTGCACTGCATGCCGCCCCGATCCCGGCACGCTGCAGAAGGGAGAGGTCAAAGATTAAGTGATCATTGGTTGTTAAAGGGTCAAAGATCAACAGAGAAAGTCAGAGATCAAGCAAGATCAAAGATCAGACCTGAGTTCTGTCCGAATGGTTGGAACTGAATGCGGGGCCGGAAGAACGAGGGGGTGACCATCTCCATCGGGGAGGGGGCAAAGGTGAAAGTGACGCGGGAGAAGGAGGCGGAGGGGGTGACCGGGGCGAAAGTGATCGGAGCCGGGGTGGAGGCGGGCTCCTGTGGGGGATGATGGGCGAGTGATCAGAGATGATCCGATCAGGTGATCGGTCGCCCCCCCCCCATCTTACGGGAGTGCGGAAGAACACAGAGGCAAGCTGGTTCTGGGACAAAGGACGAGGGAATCCCTGAAAGGGGTGGGGATCAAGGGGTTAAATTTCCTGGAAAATGGCCAAATCGATTCGCACCCTCCCATAAATGATTTTGATGCCCTTACCCGTGATTTGGCTTCCAATGGTACAGCACTCAGCTCGCTGATCAGTCGGTTGGCTTCGACACCATTGAACAACTGAATTGGAGGGGAAGGGGACAGTTCTAGGATCAGTCTGACCAATTAATCCCGATCGGATGGATTAGATCAATCCAGGATTGTGTTCCTGGTCGGAGTTATAAGAAAATAGGCCCTTATATCTCTTAACCCTTGATGTGGTTTCCCATCCAACTGATAGATTAATAGGATTCCTTAATTTGTGTGTGGTTTCCATGATCAAACGCCACGGGATCTCAATAGATGGACAGCTCTGATCAGTTTTTCTCGGGATCTCACCCATTTATCGGGCCCTTCTACCAGATAATCCTTCGTTGATTGAATGTTCTGACCAATCCGATCCCTGATCAGTTTCGATCGATCTGATCATCCCCTTTACCTGGAATGTCTCCTGCTTGAATGTGTCCGTCGGTGGCGGTGCCGTTGGTGGCAGTTTGTTCCAGGGACCAAACGAAGCACGCATCGAGCAGGACGGGATCGGCGCCTATGGGTGGTCCTTTCCAGATCGCTCTTCTCCCCCCCNCCCCCCCCCCCCTCCTCTCTTTCTCTTTCTCTCTCTCTTTCTCTCTCTCCCTCCCCCCTCTCTTTCTCTCTCTCTCTCTCACTCACCGATACCACCGATTTGACCCAGAATCGCTTCAGATTCTGCACAACGGTGGCCACGAATTGCACAGTTTCGCCGGTGAAATCGCCGCGCCACCTTTTGTGTGGGAACAATTTGGGACCGGAAAAATGTTCAAAATTTCTGAATTGGTGGTTCGGTGATTCCGAAAGAGATAGCTCTGAAAGGCGTCTGGTATCTCAAAAACCCCCATGAGTCCATGAATGTCTCAAAAGGGAGGAGATGGTGTTTCAGGATACGGTCATTCACCAAAATCCCAGAGCATATTCGCAGAATCTTCGAAATATGTATGTACTGACGAGTTTGAAAATCCAAAATCTCTAGGAGGATCTGGAAAATTCCCAAAATACTGTGTCAAACTTAAGGAACGCCAGTTTAGGGTCTAAAAGTTTGAAAATCACTTTTAAAGCCAGTTCAGAACCCTAAAATCGGATGAATTTTAGGACCCAAAAGTCCCCGGAAATTCGGATCCGAAATGTCTGTAAGTCCTTCCCCCCTCCCACCCCGACTGACCACATTCTGATGCGGCCCTTGCCGTCGTCATGGCTGTGCGTGATGGAGTCCCGGATGCGGAAGCACTGGAACTGCCAGGAGCCATTATCTAGTGGAGGAATGAGAAAGGGGAAGGAGCGGGAAAGTTGAGAAAAAATTAATTTGGCACCGGAACCGAACCCAGGATAATGAACCAGAGTTGCTTAACTTGTCAGATCGGACGGAGCCGTGAAAGGGTCTGATTGGCAAGTTAAACAACCCATGCCTCTGGCATGAGTTCGATTCCGCCTGCATTTTTCGATTGGAAATTCAAGAATAAACTCCTCAAAAAAGCTGTTTCAACTCACCGTCCATGCGCACAAACTGTCCCGTCCTGTTTGATCGGATAATTATTGATTGATCAGTTTGGATCCGGGTCCGGATCACTCCCGACCCTATCACCCACCTCCTCGTCCCCGTGCCCATTGCCTGCTCGAACACCAGCGGTTGTATGGCAAATCCTTTGAAATGGGTGGATCCGTTGCCGCTCAGAGTGACTGCACCAAATAAAAAAAATTAATAAAAATTGGTGATCAATTGGGCCAAATTGGGGTGCCATGGATTTTTGGGTCATTGGAGAACTTTGGACTTGGGCATCCTCTAATGAGCTTGGTACTTTTCATTGGTCCACTTTGTCCATTTTTGGATTAATTTTTGCAGAATTTTGCCCATTTTCGGCAAATTTTTGCAGAATTTTGCCCATTTTGGCCAATTTTTACAGAATTTTGCCCATTTTGGCCAATTTTTGCATAATTTTGCCCATTTTCGGCCAATTTTTGCAGAATTTTGCCCATTTTCGGCCCACCCGAGATTGCTTGTCCCGCAAAATAGCACGGCGCATCCACTTCGATGGCGTAAGGGGGCTCGCTGAGCTGCAGGCCGCCCTGGTGCTCCACCGCCTCCAGCGGATTCATGCTGTGGTACACCGTCCGCAGGCAGGGCGCCCCGTCGGGCCAGCCGAACACCGAATGGCGGGGGAGAATGGTGAGGAGGAGCAGGGGGAAGAGGGAGGAGGAGAGCATGGTCGACGGAATTTTACGAAGCATTTGGCCAAGTAAATGAGCGGATAATTATTGAGAGATCCACCGGACTAATAATAAGACAAAAAATGGATTCTTTATCCTTAAAAAAGCTAATTTTAGGGTAGTGATATTCTGAATATTTTGTGCCATTTTGACTTTTTGGCCAATTTTCAGCTAAACCGAGATTGGACTAAAAAACCAAATTCCACTCTACTGGGCCACCCAGAATCACTGAAAGCAACTTCCCCTGATCAAAAGTTTTCACCAAGTTGTGTATCTTCCTCTCGATGAGAGGACAAAAATCGAAGGTTGCGATGGAGTTCCATGGGTTGCAAAAAAGGGGAAAGTTGCGGGGAGTTGCGGCCAAAGTTGTGTTCCATTCGATTTGGTCTCGTCCCTTGCATGGAGTTTGCTTGGGAAATGAACCGATCGTTTTGCGCGAAACCGGCCCATTCGATGGAGTTGCGCCTCAACTCCCCACCACCTCCGGTTGCGGAAGGAGCGGGGAGGAAGGGCCAAGGACAACATTGCCCATTGCCCCTCTTTTACCATTGTCTTCCCCTTCCCCCGCCCCCTCCATCACTTCTGCTGATCATTTTACCCTTTTCAACGAGAGATTGATCAATTTAGGGGGGGGGGGGGAAGAGAGCAAAAAAAATGCGCAGAAATAATTAGGGCGGAAGAGGGGGTTGGTCTCTGTGCGCCTTTCTTTCCCTTAAAAATTGAACAATGAATGAATGCGCAACCATTTCATTGTTCATTGACCTGCAAAGTTCTGGCCAAATTTATGGGTTGTCGGGGCATCCCAATTGTGCGTGTTTGACCCATTTTTGATGCCTTAGGGCCTTGACCCTCCTTTCCCGGTTATGTCCATTTTTATTTTTGTTTCATATTGGTGAAATTGGGACATATACAAGTTGGGACAATGACTGATACAAGATGCAACCACATCTCCTTTACCAAGGAACGAAGATTTTCTTCAAGGCTTCATCCTAGTACTCGCTTTATCGATGACTTGATGCATATTGTCACCAATCCCTCCGTTGTCGCCGCCCATCTCTCATGTCTCCTCAATTGTCGCCGTCCTTCAGTCGCCGACGCTGTCGTTGTCGCCGACTCCGATCTCATCACAATGGGGTTCCATTGTCGCCGATTCTGCCACTGTCGCTGTCCCCTCCTCCTCCGCCGGTGAGCATGTCCCAGCCCAGCGACCGCTCGCGCATCCTTAACAGCACCGTCCGTCGCTGGCCCAGTGCGCCTCCGCTGCTGTCCGGCACATCCTGGGAATGGCCAAGCCGGGCCAACATGTGGGCGCCCCCAGCGATGCCGGCCGCCCGGCGACGCAACTGATGTGGCGACCAGTGGGGCGACAGCGAGTTGGGCACACTCGCCACTGGCGAGTGGAACAGTAGAGGCGACGCTGTGGCGGAGGACGGCGACCCATAACAATGACGCACCTATGGGAGAAGAGAGAAATGGTCAAAATTTGGCCAAATTTGCCCTCAAACAACCTGGTACAACGCAACGAATCCGCAGTTCCGCGCCCGCAACCGCTCGCACATGTCCAGGGCGCCCAGCGCGTTTGCCGGATGCAGAATGGCGCCGAACTCGCAGAGCAACACATAGGCAAAGGAGAGGGGCGAGCAGGAAACGGGTGGATCCGCAACGACGGAGGCGGTGGAGAGCGAAGGGGCGCGACGGTGCAGGGACAGCCGGCGGAGATGCCAAGCACGCGGAGAGTACTAATGCGGGAGGGGAGGAAGATGCTTGGCAAGATGGACATTTGGCATCATCATGATGTATCCAGTTACCTGCAGAGATATCCGGAACCCTGCTAATCTTGCTAACCATAAAGACTAATTTTTTTTCTCAATTTGTCCATCCAATGGATGCGGAATTAGCCAAATGGCTCTTGCCAAGATGGACGTCCAATACTCTGCTTGGTTTTAACAAGATTTCCGCCCAACTATTGCCAAGATTTTCTCATGTTCGGCTCTCTCCTCACCTTGTAAATCTCGTGGGCGCCCGTCCAGCTCAGCCAGCTGCTCTCCAGCTGGGCACTGCTGGCCTCATCCTGTTGCTGGTCAGCCAGCAAACGGAAGCACAGAACGATGAATCCGTGGTGGGCGGAGGACGGGGGAGGCGGATGGTGAGAGGGGGCGGACGGCGGGGGGTGGCGCGCGGAAAGGCCGCCGCCACCACCGGTCTGACGCTCCAGAGCGATAACTTCCTCGAAGCTGGCTGAACAGGAGGGATACAGATCAAGTGCCAAGGGCCAATAACACTGGTCAGTCGATCAGATCTGAACTGATCAGGTCTATCCAGGGGTGGGATCTTATCAGTTGGAAAGGGCCAATTTTCTCCAACTGTCAAATGGTTCTTATCATGGGCCAACATATGTATCAAGACATGATTTGAACAGGGATTTACGAAGATGGCCAAATTTGTTTTGCAAGAGCCATTTTAATATAATGAGTAATAAGCTCTTGGAAAAGGGTGATCAAGATTTTGATCCTTTAAACTTATTCTGATCAGGATCCACAAGATGGTGATCAGGGGACTCACCGAAATCGGTGGGATGCGCCACGGGGGAGGAGTCGGTCCATGTGTTCATAGCCTCTGCTACTTCCTCGCCCTGGTCCGATCCGTCGAATACCGCATAGTGCAGGTACGGATAGGTGGCTAAAGGGGACATTCTCGGATTCCGCCAGCTTGTTGGATTATTCTTACGTTCCGGGTCCACGCATCGGAGGAGCAGTGCCCGAGTCAGGCTGGGCCATTGCCGGATGTGGCCACATTGGGCCAAACATGACGATTCGGCGGAAGTGGAAGGATGATGTGCCGGATGGTGGTGTTCCGTTGATGCGGCGCGGTCGAAAGTGCGGAAGCTGGCAGCTCGCGCGGTTGCCGCAGACGGCGGCGATGGTCCGGCGACGAATCCGAACAGTACGGACTGGGCCGGACCAGGCCCGGCACTCGCCATCTCGCCCGCTTCTGCCAGAATCGACGACGGCGGCGGCATCTCCTCGCCACTCAGCTGTTTCCGCGGCGGTGTCCGCGGCTGACTTCCGCGACTGCTGCAACAGGGCGAGGATGGCAACGCCACGGAGGGCGCCTTGCGCACCAGCTGGAAAGGCACCTCCTCGCCCTCCGCACCCGCGTTTTCGCCCGGTCCGCGCTCCGGCACACCTAAGGGGCATTGGGATGAGGAGGGTGCGGACTACCGCTCCGACTCACTCCATTGACGCGGCGGTGGGTGTCGACTGCGGCGCCGGTTTGTGGGTGCTGAGGCGGAGATGGCAGCCAAAAGCAAAGATGCTACCGACGGCTTGCGCGGTTGGGCGCTGCTGCTCTTTTTCCGTCGGGCACCCGACCTAGTGTGATTTTGGTGTATTGGAAAGGGTCTTTATTAGGCCAATCGTAAGCAATTCAAGGTCTGTCTTAATCGGACGCCCAATTGGATATTATAGATTGCCCGTTCTGACAAGTTAAGCCACCCTGGTTCAATTCCGAAACCATTCGTCAATTATTTTCTTTCCGACCTGCTCCGACTTGATGCCCCACTGCCACCGCTCGCCCCGCCGATTGGTTCCCCTCCTCCTCCTCCCATTGTGCCGGGCGATCCCGAGCGGTGCGCCGCCGTCTCGCGTTCCGATGAGCTGCCGCGCATCACCACCGCGGTCCCTGGACCCGCATCGAACACATTTGAGGAGGCGGACATGGCCATCATGGGGCTGCCGCTTCCGCTGGGCTGCGACGGAATTGCGTTGATTCCTCCGCTGCGACGACGCGCAATCGCCGCGGCTTGCGGACGCGACGAATGATGATGATGGTGGTGGGGGTGGTGGTGGTACTGGGGCTGCTGATGGTGCTGCGGCACGCCCGAGGTGGAGGCGCGCCGAGCGGCCGCGCCGCCGCCCGGGTACAGCACCCGCTCGAAGGTTTCCAGCACAAGGTTCATGGACAAGTATTATTGCTCAATGTTAAGAGTTGGATAAAGAAGATGATTGAAGAGGAAGAAGAAGACGAGGATTGAGATGAGCGGACGGATGGGGACGGAAACATGTATTGTGATTGAGAAAATAGGCCAAAAAAATGCCCAAAAGGATGTAATTGAACAACAGATTTTTTGCGGAATTAATCAGATCTCGGTTAGATTCCGATCCAATCCATGGGATTTGGTGAAGATAATGAGGTGTAAAAAGGGAAGAATGAAGGGGGACAAAAAATTTGAGGACGAGGAGGGAAGAAGGATGGATGATGAAAGACCAATTCTGCGGGGAAATAAGTAGAGCTGTGAAATTGGTTTGTTTTGGCTGTTTTCAAGGGAAAAAGGAATCGGACACAATGAGAGGGGAGGGCTTGGCCATAATGGCCGGAAGAGACGCGGAAAAGGGGAGAGACTCCAAAAAAACACGGGGGCCAAAGTCCCCGGAGGGCCAGAGAGGGAGCATTCATTGGTGGTTGTTGGTCGAGAGTCTAAGCATAATTGAAGCACAATTCCTTCAAGTTCTTATTCCCTGCCCCATGGCCATGTTTTCTAACAAGTCCTTCCCCCCCCCTCCCCAACAATGGGCCATGTTTTACGGGGTGCGAATTCCTGCGAAAATCGCGGAAAAATGAAGACGGTGGCACGGATGTCCCAAATGGAACACAGGGTGGTCCGTCTCATCCGCCGAAATGGAGACGACGGAAGGAAGGCCGAGAATTATTATTGTCCCATTCTCCGGGAGAATTTGGACCAATTGGTTGCACAAACAAGGATCCGGGTCCTTGGGCATGTGAATTCGCTCTTTACATTTTTTTAGCTTTCAAGGTCGCGGATTTTTTAGGGGTCGGGTCCTAGTTGTTACTTCTGTTCTCTATGCCCCGATTTCTCCACACTTTGCTTTTGTACCCAGCTTGTCATCATGGTCAGTGTGTTTTGGTTCTTTTTGGTCATCGTATCCTTGGACTGGGGATTCGGGTTCTGGTCCCTATTTGAATTTGGCCATGTACTCCGGATTCAACAACTTGATTCTCGCGGATTCGGGTCAATTGCTTAATATCGAATTTGGATTAATTTGAATTTTGTTTTTTATTGGCCTTTGAGGTTCATTGAACTTGGGACTTGGCCATCTGGTTCGGGTCCCCTGGGCCTCGGCTTTTGCGCTTTCCTCCTTCCCCTTTTACAGTTGGCCAATTCTCTCTTTCCTTCCGCGTGTCCCCAAGTTTGGCACAAACATAATGTAATGGCGTAAGAAGGAGGAGGCCGACGACGACGACGAGGGGGCGGCTGACTGACTCGGGCGGGGGTCAATTCCTGCTTTCCCCCCCCCCTTCTCCGTCTCTGCTTCATCCATCATCCTCTCCCTCCTCCCTCTCATCACTATGCCGCCATGTCGTGTCATTCCCCCCGGTTGCGTGGAGATGGGGAAGGAATAGAGCAGAAATGGCAGATGAAAAAGGAGGAGGGGAAAGAGAGAAGGGGAAGAAAAGAGATTTTTGGATGAAAATGAGGGAGGAAAAGAGCAATTTCGGAGGGGTAAAAAGAGGAGGAGAACAAGAGAAAATGCCGAAGAAAGCCATTTTGAGGGGAAAGCATAAAGCGGATTATCCCCCGCAGACTGACGCAACGAGCCCGAATTCGGCTCATCCGAAACTGCTTTTGCCGGACGGAGGCGGACGTTTTGGCCCATCATTAAATGCCATTCTTCTTTTGTCTTTCCGCTCTTAAAATCTTTAAGAGTGAAGAGTGGGAAAGTTTCGAGGGCCCCGATGGGGCACTTCCCTTGCCCTCCGGCGGGAAAATGCCACTCCACCCATCAGACTGCTCTTCCCCTCCGGGCCCCTCTAATTGCCCTTCCTTTGCCGATGTTCTTCCTCCCTTCTCCTTCCGACTCATTTTCCCTTTCCCAAGGGAAAAGAGACGGAATTGGCACAAATTTAATTGCCCCAGAAATGTGCCAAAAGGCGCAATCGTCGCGCCTTTTGCCCGTCGTCCACAACAAAAACACATTTCCATTCATTTATTCATCCATTTAATTTCTGGGAGTGCCATGGCTGTTCCCAATTCGGTCACTCCGCGTCATTGGACCGCAAAAAAGAAAATGAATGAGCAAAAAAATGAATGCCAAAAAAAGAAAACATATTTTACACAAAAAATTGGCCCATTTGACCCGATAGGACATATACAACGGGGATATTGGTTAATAATTGACGACGATGATATACCTACAAGATGAGGACAATAAAGCCAAAAAAGGCAATCCGTAAACAGACAAATCATGCACTGGTGTTGAAAAGGAACATAATGAAAGACAATGGAATCAGTGGAAGAGCATACACTCGGATCAGTATGATCTGCTGATCGATGTATCAATTGATGCAAAAACATATTGGGGACTAGCAGTGCTGAATTTAAAAAATGATCAGGATGGGAAATGGAACTCGTGATTTGTATTGGGTATGAATGTCAGTATACAACATGGGACAACGATGACGAAATTGAGGATATTATGGGGGTCATCAATCATCACCATCATCATCCATTCTTGGCTTTGATGGCCCGCTTCTCCGCCAAATAGCTCAGATTGTAGTTCAGCGTCACCAGAATGTCGTCCTCGTGTCGCAAATATTCGCATTCCCTCAACTGTGAAGAAAAATTCATCCAGAAAAATACTCAAAATCAAAATCCGACCAGTCTTTCCTCAATTTCGAACAGATGCTCATCCCATACTTGCGGGGCCATTCGTCTTTGGCAATCCGCCAAGCGCAGTGCATACTCCAGATTGGTGCCACTTGGTCCTCGACTCCGGATTATCTGCAAAATTTGTTTTATTTTTGTCTGATCATTGCTTCGTCAGCACCTGTTTGACAATTTCGTCAATGTCAGTGGGTCCCGAATGGTAAATGTTCTGGTCGTTCGCTTCGGAGATATACACACCCAACTCGAAGGATGCCGATCCATCGTACGGGTAGAAATAGACCCTGCGGAGCTGAAAAATCCAAAATCTTTCAATCATTTGGTTCCTAATAGCTACCTGATATCCGGCCTTTTCACGGTGGTCCAAATACTGCAAAGTGCTGGCCACCGCCTCCTCTTTGATCTTGTAGGCAACGCCCCAGCAGATCCCATTTGGTTCCGGCACAAGACTGACCACTCTCCCGGGCTGAAATTCATAAAATTTGGCCATTTTAACCTATTTTCTGAAATTACACTGTCCGGAGTCCCTCTGTGGTCAGGGCTGAGCTGCCAGAATCTGCGCACATATCCGGTGACGATGCCCGTAACCGCCTGGTCGTAGGGAAAGTTCGGGTTCCAGACCAGACTACCGTAGCCGAATACGTACATGCTGGACAGCTTCAAAATGATCAGAAGTCATGATCAAAAGATTAAGCGGAATGAAAAATCAAATAAACGACTTTTGTGGTCGTTTTCGTTTCAAAACGAAATAAATGCAAAATGGAAAGAACAACAGGAAAATTCAACAGAAAAGTGCGGAGATCATTTAGGAGGAAGAGTGATCGGTGGAATATGAATAAATTGCGAATTTGTTTTTGATGTCGGAGGCAACAATGGAGGCGATCATCTGGAGCGAGGCCATTGCCCCATAACCCTTGTCGCCGCACATCAATTCCTTCTCAATCGGTGGGATTTCCTGGAAAATTCAGGGTTTTTTCTGGTTTTTACCCCAAATTTAACCCTGAAAAGGAGCAATTCCTTCAGTGTTTTCAAGTGCTGATAGGTCAACGGATTCTCCCACATGGCCGTGTTCATCGCGGGCGCAAAATACAATGGCTTTTTCTGGTCCCAGGCTCGGGCCACATTGGTCACCAAATTGTCGCAGATCCCATTGGCCACCTTGGCCAGCGTGTTGGCGTCCAAGGGAGCGATCAGCAAAGAGTCCGCCCATTTTCGGAGTTCTAAAAACGAAAAATAACTAATATTCAGAGATCGGGACTGGTTCTGGATCCAGATCTGGTTTTTTCTGATTTTTTCTGGTTCTGGTTTTTTCTGGGTTTTTAGACCAGAAAAAACCAGAAAACCAGGTTTTCAAACAACCAGAACCAGGTTTTAAAATTTGTCCGATCTCTACTAATATTTATAAAATTAAAAATTGGCACCAATGTGAAGAATGGGATCGCCCCGCTTCTTCCACATGTTCCACTCATCCCGATCATCATACACAAGTTCCTTCAACTCGTTCGGTTTGAAGAAATTTAATGCACTTGGAGTTGCGATTATCTGTAAAACCATTTTTAACCCAGCGACTTAATCTAAATAAACTTTGATGGTCAATTTGTTGGGCGGCGACTGTTTGTACAGCTCGGCGATCAGTTCGTCGACTTTGATCGAGGCCACTGAACCGGTGAGGGCCAACAAAACATGGTATTTGCCGCCAAGCCGCGCGATCCGGTGGCTTGCGTCATAAGGAGCTCTGTATGAGATGGAAGGAGTTTTGACGCACTAAAAAAACAGGACTGAAAATAGATTAAATACTAAAATTCTGGGATAAACTGAAAAATAAACAATTATAAGGGGGAAATTGGAAGAATTCCTCCTCACCGAAAAATTTATTTTTTTCAGGGGTTGATGAAGCAATAGAAAAATTAATGAATTTTCTGAAGGAGGTAAAATCTGAAATTTTCTCCGGTGTCAGTCTTTTTACTCGTTAGCCACCTCCTCCCCCCCCCCCCAAAAAAAAATTCAATTCTTTTTGGTTTTACCTCCGAAAGTTGTTGCTGATCCCCGTTGCTGCTCACATCTTCCTTCGTTGTCACAGGAATTGTGGTTGCTACCATTTCGCGTGGTTCGTCGTCATCATCCGCTCTTTGCCTTTTCAACGGAATTGCCTCATTATCAGAGGTGGTGGATGCCATAAATGCGTAATTGGTGCAAAAATATGAAAGAAAAAATTTCGGAATTATCCTCCTTGAAAAGAAATGGATCAAAAAAAACATAGAACATATGTACAGATACAGACTACAGACGAAATTCATCCCCAAGGGTAAAGATCAGAACAGAAGACGGTACTTTTGCAGTTTGTGTCTCCGATTTGACCCCCAAAACTTTCGAAAAAATTTTTTTTTGAAAAATCACATCCCGGGGGTAATTTTTGACGCTGAATCCGATTCTGACGTCCATTCTGATGTAATGCGTCATTTTGACGTCATTTTTTGACGCTGAAAATTTTTACGTTAGTGTCAGAAAATGAGGTCAGCTACACAAAGGAATCGTTATTAGATTTAAAAAAAATTTTGCAGTCAACGTCAGATGACGCATTGCGTTAAAACTTAAAATGGACGTCAGAATCGGATTCAGCGTCAGAAATTACTCCCGGGTGAAGTCATTTGTTCAAAAAAATGAAAAAAATTTCCCAAAATTTTGGGGGGTCAAATCGGAGACACAAACTGCAAAAGTGTCCAGAAGACAAAATCTAGGTAAGTATTTAAACAAAACAACTATCTTTTATTTTATTTGTTTTTTGTGTCTGATCTGAAAGAAGAAGGGGTCTGGGAAAGGGGAATCGGGGAGAGGAAAAGGATCGATCATGTGTCTTTGCTTTGTCTGCCGATAATTTCGTTCTACACCTCACTTCCCCCTCTCCCATCTGTTCTTTTCTTTAACAAGTCATTACACCCCTGATGCAAAATTATACTTCCACCCAAAATCTGTGAGGTTCACCACCTTCTGTTATGCCGATGAGGCTGAAATTTTGCACAAAATGAACTTATAAGGAAATATTATGATTCTGAAAATTTCATGGAATTTCCTCCACCAGAAAAAAAGTTGTGGACGAATTTGCTGAAAAGAAGGTGATGCATAATTATACTTCCACTTTTTCAAGTGAACA
>LDKF01002246.1:6376-22285 GCA_001026735.1 Rotylenchulus reniformis | reverse complement strand
TCGAAAAAGAAAATTAATATTTTTATTTAAAAAATTATTGGGAAAAATGCACAATTTTTCAAATATTTAAAAACAATCAAAAATAAAAATTCCTATAGGTTCTAAAAAATCGAACTTTCTTTGCTAATAACGATTGAAAATCTTAAATTGTAAATCGAAAATTCCTGATGAGGGATTGGGATTCTAATATGTGGATTCATGAAAATTCATTTTTCGAAAACTAAGCATATTCTTTCATGAAGGCAAGATATTTTGCGAAAACAGAAAAAAATAAAATAATGTCAATTTGATAAGACCCATATACGGTAAGTAGGGAAGGAGGCGATTGAATCTTGCCGTTTGAGTCTAGAAGCTAGAAAAATCATCATAAAAATTGATGCCAAGAGAATTTATGAAACGAATCTTTTTTGTAATCTGCTATAGAAAAGTGAATGAATAGAGAAAATTATACTTTAACACAACAGGATTTCATGTCCTAAATTGAAGAGCTAAAATAAAATTTGGGAATTATTTGATGTTTTTTAATTCACATCAACTTAAACCTAGCTAAAACCCTAAATTTATATTGATTATGAAAAATAATCAATATAAATTTGGTGTCAATGAACAGAAAAAAGCCATCTAAGGTTTGGGCCAGCAGTAAAAAAAAGTTATGCTGCCCATCTTTGACCAGAACCTCGATTTTTTGCGATTTATGGCCATAACTTTTTTCTTACTTGCCAAATAGATAACGTTTTTTCTAATCTCCAGTTTCAAAAATCTTATTTCGTTCAATTCGTAGGCAATTAATGTTTTTATTTTCCACCGAAGTGTTAGGAATCCGTACAACTAGTAGCTTTTCCCCATTATATTCTATATACAGCAGCAAAGGGCAGGAAATAGGAAAGGCCAAGCTCATTCGAATGCTCACTCAGCTCGTCGATCAACAATTTGGTTTGATCAATCAGCATCGAGGTAGGAAAAGCTAAGGAATAACTCATCCATTCTTCACCAATGAAACAAAATGAGAGGTTTAATCCTAATTCCCATTTTTTCTAATTCAAACGGTTTGCATTCATTATTCTATTTGATTTATTTATCGTAAGTCGTAATTCCTCTAAAATAATTATTCTTCTAAAAAAGTACCCTCTAAAATAAAGCACTTCAATTATAGAAAACCTTACAAAGCTAAAAAAAAAAAGCAAAAGTCATTATAATACTAAATAAACTAAATGACTAAAAGACGAGAGGGATTAAGGTGAAAAATATCAAAATATATCAAATAATTAAAAATTAACATTAATAAAATTTAAATTTTATTTTCGACTTTATTATTCGCTTTTTAGCTTTTCATTTGTATTTATTATTCTATTTTTTAGTAGACAAAAATAAAAAAATACATAAAAAATTATATTTTGATGCCGTTCCGCCTTTTTGTCATTTAGTGTATTTAGCCGGTGCTATGTCGTTTGGTCGAAAATACGTATATACGTATACAATGTGAATAAGAAACTCGCTTGGAGGTTGCTTTTAGATTTATTAGTTATTATTGTTATTTGTCCCATTTCTCTCTTTAATTTCCATTTTTCATTTTTCTCCGACAAAATGCGTCTTCTCGCGCATTATTCCGGCGCTTTGTCCGACTCTTCAATGGATTCAAAATTGGCCAACAAATTTTCGGCCGACATTATTGTGTTTATGGCCCATTTGGTTACATGTGATTTCGACAGAATTGGTCTCGACAGTGTTGGTTTCGACAGTGGGTTTCGACAGTAGTTGATTTCGACAGTGAAAAGATTTTTAAAAAAATACGAAATATACTTATAACGAAATGCATATATTTTTATTTTTGCATTAGTATGGCCTAAATCACTAGGTCGTTTCATAAAAACTCACTAAAGAATGAGCCGAAAAATCTAAATTTCAAAAATGATACTCCCAAATTCCTCTACAATTTTGTTTTTTATGGAACCAAATGGCCAAACCGGATTTTCCCGGTTTAAAACGGAGTTTTGATAAGTATTTGAGTTTATACCCCCGTCTTGTATGTGGCTCAGGTGTTTCGAATACAAAAAACCGCATCTCGATCCATCCACTTGTTGATTTTTTATGATTTTTCAAATTTTTTATGATTTTTCAAAAATTGCTTTTTGACCAATTCTATTACTTAAAATGGCCGATTTTTGCCATTTGGGAGTATTTTTTTAAAATATAGATTTTGTCCGCGTGGATACAAAGACAGCCATTTTTATGAAACGACCTAGTAATTTAGGCCATATTAATCCAAAAATAAAAATAGGTATATGCATTTCGTTATAAGTATATTTCATATTTATATTTTTTTTTAAATCTATGCACGGTCGAAGTCAACTACTGTCGAAACCAACACTGTCGAGACCAATTCTGTCGAAATCACTGGAGACCGCCCATTTGGATTCTATTGAATTCCCGATTCCTGATTTGGTGTGGCTGTTTTTCCGATTCCTATGATCAATGCCAATTGCAATCGAAAAATAAAACTTTCACCATTTTTGGCCAAATACTTCCCAATGTTATCTTGAGTAAGAAATTTATAAAAAAATTATTGGTATTTAAATATTAATATTACTATTATGAATTGTCAATGCTAATTATTAATCATTTTATATTTTAATATTAATTTTATTATATTTTTAAAGAACGAAAATTAAATAATTGCATAAAATCTAGAGGTTAGGTTAGATAATTTAAATATTTATTTTTATTTTTAAGAAGTTGAAGAACTCAAAGCGAAACAATTTTATGGAAAAAATAAATTCCAAAAAGAGCAAATTAAATTGGAGAAATTTGTTAAGGATCAACTGGATTTTTTGCCATCCGTTGAATTGTACACATTATTAATAATGGATGATCTCTTGAAATAGCTCAATAAGTACCATTTTGAAGCATTGATAAATTTTGTGGACAAAGATATGGATGATGAATTAGTCGGCGAATTTTTGGCATTTTTGGGAGGTAAGAAATATGTAGTAAAAATATCAAAATTTATTAGTACAAAAAAAAAGTTAAAATACCAAATTACTTTTTTAATGATTATATTGGGATGATTTGGGTGTTGCTCTTTTTATAAATATGTACCTAGAGCACCAAAATTTTGGAACGGAACAAAGAAATCAACAGAAGTTTGATCAGATATGAATAGAAAGGATGATCAAGCCTCTCTAAAATAAATTTCTAAAATTTATTTCACCTTTTTCTTCATCATGTCGACAATTTTCGGTTCTTTGAACAGGGCACTTTTCAAGCTTGACATCATTGAACAGCGGGGATCCAAATCCGCAAGTTCCACCGGCGGCGGCGGATCAGCGGTAGCGGCATGCACCGACAAAATTCCCACAACAACGAACGAAAACAGCAGACAAGCCATCGAAAGAGCTAAAAATTAAACTTTTATTCGATCATTATTTATTGAAAAGATGAAAAATTACACCAAATAGGTGGATAAAATTGTACTATATTTTTCAAGAACATTATATATTCAAATAAAATGTGAAAGGGTATTTCTTCCGATAAAAAAATCAGCCAGGAAAATAAAATGATTTAAGTTAAAAAGGCCAAAAATGGGATTTTTAAATGCACAAATTACATAACTCTGGTTTTTTGATCATGAATTTAAGGCAACAAGAGTAAAAAGTCGATAAAAAAAGAACGGTATTTTGGTCATGATCAATCACAAATGAATGTGACAATATGGCAAAATTGCACATGGAAAATCAAAAAAGATTTCCGATACATTGGTGTGCATTATTAAGTAGTGAATTCCCCAGTGATTTTTTGATAAAATAACAGGCGATCGGACCAATTTGGAAAATTGTGCAGATAAGGAGGGTTAGCTGATGAATGTCAATCAAGGCTCCATGGAATTTCGATTCCGATTACGGATTCAAGAAATACCAGGGTTTTTTCTTGCATTTCCGGATTACGAAAATAGTTAAAGAAGTTTTGGATAGAGCGAATTATTTCAGGATTNATTGCAGGGGGGATTTGTTTTTCAACCTCAGCCATGCAGAGAGGGGTATTAGGTATTTTTCGACCATCTTTTGAGGGAAAAAATTTGCATATCAATGATGACCTGTCATTCTCTACTCACATGTGCACAAATGGCTTAGAGGATAGTGCGACAGACTGCGCAACCTCCATCTTTAGAGTTCAAGTCCCGGTGAGCAAAATTAATTTTAATATTTGGAACGGGGAAGTTCTGGGAATCGGAGGTGTTGTAAGCTTTTTTATTTTTAAATATATTTTCACGTAATTTCTTATTTTATTTTTATTTTATAATTGTTATAAAAAATGTATATTAAAATAAAAAACTAAAAAATATAATAACTTTTTTAATAAACAATAATATTTGCAATTGTTGAAAAAATAATAGGGCACTTTAAGTACCACCTATAAAGGGCGGTACAATATCCAGGGGAATTAGATGTCTATTAGAACTAACTGCCTGTTACCCAAAATCCATTGTTGTGGTCCAATTTCAGAAAAGGATATTAGAGATATCTAAGGGAATTAGATGTTCTTCACAGTATCTGCAAAAAATTATATTCAAAAATAGAAAATTGATTAAAAATGGCACTCATACTCATAATCTCATTAATATTATCATCGGGGCTGGAATTTATAGATATGGACTAAAATCGCGAAATATGGCTGTAAAAAATATATACTAAAAATGAAAAACTTGCACTGTAAATTGATAAAATTTTATTAAAAAATATTTAATATTTTTTAGTCAATTTTCATTTTATTCTTTTTTTGTGATAAATGGCGAGAAGCAAAAATTATGTTAAAATAAAGTACAAAAAAATCAATTAATTGGGAAAATTACAGGTTTTTCCAAGTCCAATAGACAGAGTAGTCTCGATTAGGACTATCAGAGAAAATTTTTGAATATTGCATAATTTTTCTTTAGGACTTTGATATAGATATTTATGATGTTTTCATAAATACCAATTTTTTTCCAAAATAATGTATTCCGAGATTTTTTTTCTAGAATAACGCTTGTATCGAAAGTTGGAGTTTTTCCTCAAAAAATTTTAATTATTTATTATTGCTTCATGTTCATACAAATGATGTGCTAAGACAAAAATTTATGGCAAAAAAAATCTTAAAATAAAATAAATGGATGAAAAATATGATTTTACAAATAAATAAAAGTTTAAGTACATAACTCAAGTTTGCATTAATCAAAACTTGAAAAATTAATGCTTTTTGCAAAAATATTAAAAAAATACCTTTTTATTTCCAATTGAATAAATAAATAAATTTATTTTAATTTTTTTGCCTTTGACAATTTAGGTATATTAATTTTCTTTTATAAATCTTTAGAGAAATGTCTTTTATAATATTTGTTTTGATTTATGTATTAAATTTATTTATCGGCAATATTTGCGCTGATGAAACAAACGGTGCTATGTCGTTTCAGCCTAAAGTGCAAAAATGGGCGTTTCAGCCTAAAGTGCAAAAATAACATATCACTCCCAGAAAACTTTTTTGTAAGACTTGTTAGACAAAAAGTATAAAAGGCAAATTTGTGCAGAATTTTACGCTGATTCGAATGATATAAAAAAATTTCCGTAATTCGGTCAAAAAGTTCGAAATTTTCCCGAAATACCGAAAAATACAGTTTTAAAGGATATTTCGAATTTTTTGGCCGAATTTCGAAAAACAAAATATACCATCAGAATCAGCATGAAATTCTGCATAATTTTGCCTTTTATACTTTTGGTCTACCAAGTCTAACAAAAAAGTTTTCTGGGACTGATATGTTATTTTTGCACTTTAGGCTGAAACGCCCATTTTTGCACTTTAGGCTGAAATGACTCAGCACGGAAACAAACGAACAGTTCAAAGAAATCCTATCGGAACTTTTGCGAGTTCAGATCGATCCGAGGATCAATGACAAAGTGTATCTGAGCAAGCAAAATATCGTTTCAAATCAATGGATGTCCGAAATTTTCAAAAAAACCAAAATTGATAAGGAAAATAAAAGTAAGCAGTTTGTTGGACAATTCGTGCTGAAAAATTTTATTCTAAAAATTCATGAATATGCATTTTCATATATCATTAATATCGGAAAGGGAAAAGGAGAGGACAGATGCAGCAAGGTTTATGATGGTATGTGAATGTTTTTTTTATAAAATATTTATAAAATTAACAATTAAAAATTGAACCCGTTATTAAGTGGAATTTATTCTTTTTCTTCAAAAATTGGGGAAAATCTCAATAAAAACTAGAAAAATAATTTAGAAATAACGAATAATTTATTCGTTTTCTATTAAATAATTTATGATTTTCAGAAGCTGCACTTTCCGATGGATTTTTGGATGTGTTTTCAGAAAATCCGAAGCTTGAAGCAAAATTGAAAAAATTTGTTGAGAAAAATAAATTTTGGTTATTTGTTGCGCTGATTTATTCCTTTTCATAAAATGTGAATCAATTTTGGAAGGCATACCAATTGAGGGGGAAAAGCGGGGGAAGGACACAAACAAACTGAAAATTTTAATTGAAGCATACAATTGTATGTCCCGTGATCACCAAAATCATGCAAAGTAATAATATCGGAAATATTTATAAGGAAAGTAAGACCTGTAGAATTGGCAAATTTGGAACAAAAATAGGGAAATTAAAATAATTTTAGAAGCCTCTAATCAAATACAAAATGCGTTTTTTGTCTTTCTACGTATTTATATCAGGAAAAAATGACACTTTGCTTAAGCCCCAGATTAAACTGCTAAAATCCCGGGATACTAATTATTTTTTGGTCCAAAATAATGGCTAATAGTCAAAAAAGGCCAAAATTATTTCTATTCATTTTTATTGCATTTTTGAGTGAGAATTATGGCTTAAAAACCATATATAGTTCAATACCATCTAAAAACATATTTATGTATTTAATAAAAATATTAAAAGCATTGAAACTTTTTTTTAGATTTTTTTCTGAAAAAATTGTGCCATATTTTGAAAATGAAGGAACTGAATTTAATGGGATTGTCATTGAATGGAATAACAATTATGGTAGTGAAGAAAATAGAAGAGAAGGTATCCTAAATATAATAATTATTAAAATTCTTGATTTATGGTCTTTAATAAATTAAAATAAATTGGATGCCGAAAAAGGGCGCCAAGCATTTCGACAGTGATAGGTCCACAGTGAATAAGTATGACGATAATAAATAATTTTTAAAACCCGTATGCGGAGCATATGTCTAAAAATCATGCTGACGACCATGTGTACTAAAAAATGTACAAAATTTTTATGTGTTAGATGCAACTTTCCTTAAAAACATGATTTGTCCATTTTTCGAAAATATGAAAAACATCAATTTTTCAATGGGTTACAACATTGTACGATAAAAATTCGATGGTAATTTCTGTAAAAGTTGGCATCATAAATTTTTACAAGGAAAGGATTAAAGAATTGAAGCTTAGAAATGACTTGGATTCGAATTTGCCCATGATAATGATACGATTTTTTAAGATAGATGTATCAAAATTGAAAACAAAAAATAATTTTTGATTTTTTAACTTTCTTTCTAGAATTGCGATGTTTCTTTTTTTAATTTTGCTCGTCCCTCGGTTTATTTTTTTATTATAAAATGTCAGACACACAAATGCATGAAAAAAATGAAAAAATGGTAGAAAAAACGCTTTAAAAAATTTAAAAAATTATGGAATTTTATGGATTTTGCGTTTTTTATAATGTTTTATATTATATTTAACTATTACTTTTTAGTCAACTTTCTGACTTTTATCGAGTTTAATCATCAGAAAAAATTGACGCCACGGAAATGGTTGACAATTGGGAAAAAGTTCGGACGTGACATTATTAACTTCGGTGTTGAAGTAGCCAGGAATGCCGATCAAACAGGTAAATTGGAATAAAATTTACAAAATGAGCGAACTCCTTACATGAAAGATATATAATTAAAATATCTAATTTGGTTTTCCGGTACCTGCTAAGAGCAAGAATATGATAGCTGATAGTAATATGATCAAAATTTAAATAATTAAAAACATGTAAATCAGCTTCAATAAAATGGAAAAATTATAGGACTAAAATAAGTCCCATATTATAATTAAAATCAGTAAAAGAATAGCAATAAATATTCAGAAGTTTTGTTGTCTAAAATTTCACAGATTTATATCAAAAAATGTTGGCACAACTGATTCCTGTCCCTGCCGTATTCAATTGTGCACAAAACTTCAAAGCCGGAATATTTGGCATCGGATAATGCAGAAACTGATGGACGAAGGAATAAAAAATGGTTATTTAGCAAAGTTCCAAGGGATTCTCAACGACTTACAAAAAGCTAAAAATTTGGCCGAAACGAAGTTCAAGTTGAGATTCGAAGATTGCACTTCCAATTTGTCAGTTTTAATATGAAATAATTAAAGAAATTTTCAGACGTGACGTTGACATTGATCGTTTCAAGGATTCCGAAGCATTTTTACCTTATGAAGATGTTATTGAGATTGATTGGGATGAGAATCAAGGTATATTTGAATTCATTGTTAGCAATAAAAAGGATTTATCAGAGAAATTTTTATTGTTTAGAGGCCCTGCCCTGTTGTATCAAAAATTAAGCCTAAAATTATAAATGTTTTAATCATGATAATAATCATAATATTTTTATGTATTTTTTGAATAAGAAGAATCCTTTATTCTCTTTAAATAAGTATCCAGTTTTTTATTATCTTCAAATAGGTTTTGTTATATATAGGAACGGGGATGATCTTACTGATCATGGATCGGGACGTGAGCGATCCTCGATTTTATCCAAAAAAAATCCAAAAATATTGAAAATGTATGAAAAAAAATTATTTTTCATTTAAATCACTAAATTTTTAAGGTCTTTTGGATGAAATTGATAATTTGCAAGGCATGGATCCTTATATGGAATATTTAAAAAGTAACAAAACAAATTTCAAAATTGAACTTGCATGGGTCGGAAAGACTTATCCAGATTTAAAGAACCCATATGAGGAATTGGAGGAATATTATGAGACGGACAAAAGGGGTTTTTATGGGTTGGATTTGGTCCGAATTTATGTGGAGAAATTTGCAATTTTTGCAAAAAGTATGCCAAGGCGAATCACTCGAAAATTTGATCTGTTGCATTTGGTTGGAAAATTGGACCAAGAACTGGAGAATTTGGAGTAATGCTTAAAATTAATGTGGTTAAAATAACTCATTATTTAAATTTTAGATTCTATCGGAAATAAAAAATTAATTGTAACTGGAAAATAATAAATTATAAATTTTGAAATATTATAAATGGACCTGTTTCTAAATATCCTAAACTTGATCTTAAAATATCAAAAAATAGTTTTGCTCATTTGAAATTTAAAAATGTATAAATATTAATTATTTTAGAAAGTATTAATGTCGAAAAGATTTTTCTAAACTCAAATTTCCTATAGAAGAATGAATTTTTCTTAAAAAATGAGCCATTATATGCACGTGCAAACTAGTTGTCTGCTGAGGTCAAATTCGTTGAATGCATGAAATTTTGATCGGAACTGTACTGATCTATGTACTTGTATAATCAATCCATCATTTGCTGATCCCAATTGAGCAAAAATTTTGAATTTCAACTGATGTGGGATGTAAGAGACGGCATGCCATCCATCACTTAAATATTTATTATATGCCAGTTCTCTCACACATTCTTAGTATTAATCTACTTACTTAAGTATATGCATTATTTTTACTTGTCAATCATGATCAAGCATTATAAAATAAAAATAGGAGCTTAATTTTCTATCTCTTATGAATATGTGTAATGTTTTTCATTTCTTCAAACCCATGGAGTTTTTATTAGTTGGTTTTATCCAAAATTTAGCACATTTTTTATATATTTTAATGACAGGATAAAAATCAATCAACAAAAAGTAAACCAAAACTAACTCTACTAAGAGTTATCTTGTTAGCATATAGTAATTAGGATTGCGATTAGGATTTTGGTAATGATTCTATAAATATAAAAACGATTTTATGACAACTTTTTGGACCTTTAATTTTTCATTTGTTTAAGATAAAAATAATATATATTTATGAAGAATGCTTATAATTGGTCAAAATTTAAACAGGGGTAGATTTACTTAAAAAATTTTCTTCAACATTAGAGCAAAATAATTGGTGAAAATGTTTAGTCTTTATCCGACGTATTTAATTTGCATGAATCGATTTTCAAAATCCAGTAAATATTCCGATCAGAGGGTCGTTAGATCAATGCTTCCGATCACATTGCATGCTTCTCCTTCCACTCTCGAGCAGTCGCGTTGTATTTGGACCGATCATTCTCGTACACATGTGCAATCTCGCCATGCAACGGAGACTCCGGTTCCGGATCACAGAGCATAGACCAAATGGATAATAGAACTAATAAATATAATATATGTGGACTAGAACTTATTATATATTAATATCCAATTTCAAAGTATAAAAATAACTTTTTCTAGATTTTTTATCTACTTGGTTTATTAGCCTCTAAAAATATTAACCACACAATCGGAATGGAAGCTTAATGTTTAAAAAAGAATCAAATAATTTATGCTAAGAAATTTATACGACATTTGCGGCTCCATTTTGACGTAAAGAAGAGTAAAAAGAGTAAACATTTAGCTATTAAATGTGCCTAGGTTAAAAGTGCTTAGGTGAATAGGACCAGTGTCAAAAAGTTATGGTCAAAAAGATTTTTTGTTCTAATTCACAGTATTTTGATAATAATTTTTTTTACAATGGGCCGATTTGAAAGAGCATTGGCTCATTTTCTAATTTTTTATTTTTTGGCATCAAAGTCATTTCACTAGGTTTGGGAAAATTTTGAATATTAACATGATTTTGTCATTTTATCATAATTTTGTCAGTTGAAGAAATTTGGTCATTTTTTTCAACTTTAACTCTCAAAAAAATTGAGGGTCAGGACTTTTATGTCACCCAGTATGTAATCACATTATCACGCTACAATGCTTTCATACAATAGTCTTAAATTATCGAACAAAAAAGTAAAAATAATAGAACAATAATATTATTAATATATTAAGCATAAGTTTAAAAAGTTATCTCATAATAAATTTTTTTCGTTCAAGACTTCCCCTCTTGTCGATTCACTAAACTCGGCATTTTTTCATCGGATTCATCGGCGTCCCTCTATGACAATTGAATGCCTTCGCAAATTCCGGCAAATTTGGTAAAGGCCCATTTACACGATAACGATTCGGGGAGTGCACATCAGTTTTCAGCAACTGCTTTTGCTAAAATACAAAATTGTGATGAGTCTGAAAATCAAATGCCAATAATTGGACTGTGTTAAAAATACGTTGGATAATTATAAAATAAATATTAAATGTATGAATTTTTTCTTATGAATAGTGAATATTTAAAAGAAACTATTTTTTCTGTACCACTCGATTTGGATAATTTCCACACCATATGATTCCAAAGTTGATGAAAAATAACTGTTCATTTGTGAAGCTAAAAAGTTATAATGTAGTGAAGTGATCTTTACATTAACAACTTACTGTTCAAAGCCAGCTAGACGCTCTTCTTCGTGTCCCAGTTTCTTTAAGAATGTTTGATACGCCTAAATTTTTTTGTTAAACAATAGTTTATTCAATCAAATTAAGATTCTCGAAAAATCACGTTTCCATATCCTATCGAATCTTTTCTAGCCTTTTTTATGCTTCGATATCCTAGACATATTTATATCACTGTAGAATTGAGAGAAATTTTGAATAAAAATTGATGCTGACCTACATCATCCATCAGCTTTTCGACAATATCCACCCGCGTAGCTAATAAATTTACACTTTAATGATTACCGAATTACCAAATATATCTTTTAGCGAAAAAATAGATGTTTACGATACTGCTGAGTTGAAAATTCCGTGTATTGCATTTTTAAAACTTTTAGATTTTAGTAAGAACTGCGGGATCCTAATGGAGAAGGGAATTTGTTTCTTAACTCCACTGTATAAGGGGTCTATTGGATAGAGAGGAGCTACTAATCAGGGCTGTGCTGAAAGAAATTTTTTCGAAATCGAAACACAAGAATTTAAAAATCGAAAAACCGAAATTTTCAAAATCGAGTAATCGAAAGTATTCGAAATTTTTGAAAATTCAAATAAAATAAAAAATTCAAAACTGCTAAGAGGAAAAGGGGCAAGGAAAAGGGGCAAAAATCGGGACCAAAATCAGACTTTATTTAAAAAAATATTTTTTTTCAATTTTTTTCCACAGGGAGTAACGAGCTCAACCATTTCGTGCTATTTAGAAAACTTTTTTAAAGCTAATTTTTTCTGCGTTTTTAAAGATTAAAAAAAACTTACTTGTTAGTTTTTTTAATATTTTACCGGACAATTTTTCATTACATATACCTATTTAGCGTGCTGGCGCGGAGAAAATTTTGAAAATTCACTTTTCTTAAAAAAATTGCTTAGATTTCACTAAATTAAAGGGTTTGGCGGCTCCAATAGGGGCCGCCGTAGAAAATTTTGAAAATTTACTCCATTTCTATAAAAAAATTGCTCATTTTTATAAAAAGTTTAAGGCTACTGGCTTCCGTGCTGAGTCATTTGCCTAAAAATATCAAAAAGGCGTTTACCAAAAAGTCAAAATAAGTTACTATACAAAAAATGGCTTTAAAATAATTGCTTATAAATAATTATTAATATAAATTATATGTATATAATGTAACATGTCAATGAAACCAGGTAAGGACTCTAGTAAAAACCACTTCATATAAAATAAAGAATTAGTCTTAATTGATTTGAATAAATTTCACGTGATAGTGGGTATGGAGGTATTTTTTATGATTTTTTATTATTTAATAATTTTTTATTTTTTTTAGCTTTCTCAATTCTGATAATTTTTGTCAAACGAGAACTGCATTGCACCGGAGGGGGGGAAAATATAAGTATACCTTATTCTCTCCACCGGAAACCCCCTTAAGAGTGGGCTGAAAACAATAGCCCCGGAGCTTCTATTAGAGAGAATACGGTAGCACAATACCATGTATGCTGCCTTGATGCCACCGTTGTCCGCGATGTTTTCAATTTCGGTCAGCGTGCCATTTACAGTCATGTTCAATTCCGGAAGTTTATAGGCGGAATATTCATTGATTAGGCATTGCTAACAAAAGGAAAAAATAATTTTTATTTTACCGTGGAGAATTCCAAGGTATCACACACACACACAGACACACCCTTGCTCGGGGAACCATTCAAAAAATATAGAGTATCCGCGCTAACCACCGCATAATTAATTTTTTGTGCCACAATGTGTCAGGAATTTATATTAGGGTGAATACATTATATTACGCATTTTATATATTTTTTGCGGAAAAAAAGGAACCAGAACTGACCGGAACCAATCGTTTTATGTTCAAAATTAAAAATTTCATTTTTAAATCCAAAATCCTTTTGTCTTTTTTCCATCCCTTTTACCATCTAATATTAAATCTATCGGGGATTATTATTTTGTTAACCTTTTGCTTCACAAAATTGGCTTTGGTCTCCGGCTCCCACCAGCATTTTTCATTCCCGAGTTCATCGTTTTTGGATCCAATTTCGTCATCAAACCCATGTGTGTACTCGTGGCCGATGACCATACCAATCCCTCCGAAATTCATGGCACTGGAATAGGTAATAGGATTTGTATTCTTCACAATAACTTAATTTTTCCATCTTATAGTAAATAGTGTAGAGCGGGATCGGGATCCCGATCGAATATCAGGATCGTGATTTGCCAGAGTCGATTCCGATCCCGAATTCAGAAAACCCGATTCAAATGTGGGATCGCAGATATCCAGAGATCACGAATGAAATTTAGTGATTGAGCAAAAAAGCAAATTTTAAGCAAAAAATTCAAAATTTCATAAATTATCAGAAATGTGGTTTTAGGCAAAAAAATAATTCAGAAATCACAAAAATATTTATATTAGATTTTGGTAACGAATCCCGAGTAAGGATTTCAATCCCAACCGGATCCTAAAAGATTTGAATGAAATCGAAAATTAGATTCGGGATGCGGCTTTATTTGAATTGGTCTTTCGGGATTTTATTCTCGAATCTCAAAACACTGATCATAATTAGAGAGCGGAATTTTTTCCCAAACCTAGGTCTGGTTATATGTTAAAAAAGTCTAATTTGGGTTTTTATGTGTAAAAAATAGAAAAAAACAGCCTAGAAAATCTAGATCAAAAAAAAGTCTAAATTTGGATTTTTATGTGTAAAAAATAGAAAAAACAGCCTAGAAAAATCTAGACCAAAATTGCCATGGGCCCAGTCTTCTAGGTTTTTTAAAATTGAAAAAATCGAAATAAATAAAAAATAAAATAATAAACTTCATAAAATTAATCATTTAATATTTTTTAAGCTTTAATTGTGGTGAGGATGGGGTTAATCAAAAAATCCATGAACATTCTGAAAAATTATTTTATATGGTCAAAAAGTGGCCTAGACAATAACCTAGAAAAGTCTAGACCATCAACGGAACTCCTAGCCTCCGTTTTATTCTGTTTATTCTGCAAAAGAATCACTTTGGGAATGTTTTATCGAAGAAAGGAGCTTGTAGAATGGCTGCTGGAAAACCTGAAATAAATATTAGAAAAATTCTTATAGTTAGTTATCTAAGAGGCTAGAGATTTGACTCATCTCTCCTCAATCAGTTTTGGGGCATATAAAAATTCTTAATAGCTTTTTAAGAATGAAAACAAAAAAGTATAATATGTTTTAATCCCGATATCGATTTTACACAAGATCGCCGAAAGACGTCAGACGTTTAGAGAAAAAATGTAAGTGAAATTGTAATATCAATTTCAGAAAAATGTAATTTTGAAAAAAATTCATGTTTTTCAATATTTATATATGCTCATTCAACTTTTAAATTGATACCATGCACTGATAATAAACATGAAACCAGTTATCAGTCATTAACCGAAAGATTTTACAAGCCCATTTTGTTCGGGGATTAAAAAAGCTTAATTATTAATTTAATAAACAAATTTCATAGAATTTTTTTATTTCTTTTAATTATTAATTTTTTTTTATTTCTTTTAATTACATATTTTATTTTTCGTGCTGACTTGTGAGTCATTTAGTCAAAAGTGACAATGGAGCATTTGTTATTAAATGTCTCAAGACGGCACGATTAAAAATATAAGATCTTTTTTATTTTGTTTACCTATTCTCATTTTTTCATTTATTGCTTTTTAATATTATGTTCGGCAAAGGTATGCTCCCAAAATGTCATTTGGAATTAAATAGGCTTAAACAATCTTTTGCTTCAAAAAGTTGTATACTTATCCGAGGGAGGTGATTTTTTTTCTAGTGATAGATGCGCTCAAAAATTCACCAGAATTCTTATCTCACTTGTCAGTGATCATTAAAAAGAAATAAATGAACAATAAAAATAGATAAACAAAATAAAAAGATTATATTATTAGTCGTTCTATCATTGAGGCATTTAGTATTAAATGATCCGTTGTCACTTTTGAACAAATGACATAACACCTTTATTTGGTGCTTTTATATCTTAAAATCTTTTTCTTTGCTATTTTAAATGTTTTTTGTTTTTTATATCTTCGATCAACTTGAATAATGCCTTTTTATTATCAATTAGGAAATTTAAAAGAAAAAGGAAGTTAAAAAATATGTATTATTCGGAATTACCTTAATAGATTAAAAAATCAACAATCCCATTCCAGAAATAAATAATTTAAAAAATGCTTCAAAGCCTTTCACCACTTACGGATTATATTTTTTGTATTGTCGAAATATGCATTGACTACATAAACTGGAAGATCTAATACAGTTCGATCCGTTGGTGCCATTAGTTTCTGGAACTCTTTCACTGTGTTAAAAATGGATGTTTTTTCCACCATGGAG
>LDKF01002245.1:17169-27172 GCA_001026735.1 Rotylenchulus reniformis | reverse complement strand
AGGGACCGTATCAAATTGGTGAATGGTCACCTACATATTATCGACGCCTTCTGTAAAATCCATTTCAAGTGATAATCAGTTTATCAACAAAACTTTTCACAAAAAAGTCACAATTGTCAAATTGATTTAACAAATTCAAAAATTGATCAAAATTGTATCCACATGATGAAAAATAAATGAATGTTATACAATAATGGCCACAAAATGGTGAGAAAGGGGACTGAATGGGATATTGATTGGTCAAAACTTGGGGAAATTTTTGTAGAAAATTGGCAATTTGCATCGGAGGGGAAAGGGCCAGACTATCAAAATACCAGATTGTGTCTCGCCTAGGGATGAACACTGCCACCCAGTGGCTTCCCTCCTTTCTTGCTACGTCCAAGTTGATCACCAATGAAGACGGTGGTCCGATAAGGAGTTTCGTCGTCGTCGTCGTCGGGATTCGGTCCAAGGGGAAACAGCCCCGAAAGTTCCTTCTCGTCACGCGGCAAGTCTGTAGGATCCGCTCGATTTGCGACCCGTCCATTTCTCCGTCGTTCAATTGCCAAACGCAACGTGTAAATTGATCTGATGGTGTAAATGATTCCGCAGATGATGGTCAGCAAAATGGCCACGTAACAAAAGATACGGGTCCATTCCGAATCTTTGAGGTGTTTACAAATGAAAGTGATTAGATTTTCGGGCGGATCAAGCCCATAACTGTAGAGCACCTGCATTTCCGGCTTTGTAGTTGTGGAATGAGTAATTTGTGTTGTCGATGTCAACCTTTGCATACGCTTCCACTCATTGTAGTGGGGAATTTCCGGGGTTGGTTTTTGATAGGAAACAATAATAGGTGCCATTTTGCAAAATGAATAAAATAGCAAAAATTGGATGAATCCAAATGAATGAATGAATGTGGTTGATTTGGTCCGCCTTTTATACTTGAACATCGGTGGCTACAGTACGGTTCTTGTCGAGCATCAGGATGGCGTCCATTTCCGCCATTGCAATTAACACGATCCCGCGCGCGGGAACGGGCGCGTTAAATGAGATTCGAATTGAGGTTGTGCCCCGACGAATCAAGTCAAACACTTCGGCCGAGCTCTCGCTAGATGGATTTAGATTGAAGACGAAGAAGCAATGTCCCCCTTTGGCATATTTTCGCATCGAAATTCCGTGAGTGTTGAGGGTACCGGCGAATCCACATCCTTCGGTCATGTCATGGTAGACTCGTGCAAATTTTCCATTGGCAAAGTCCAAATTTGAATAGGGTGCGTGGGGGTACTGAATTCCGCTGGCACAAATGCTGATATCTCTGATGTTGAAGTGTCGAAAGTCAAATGGACTGGTCTGAGAGGATCCCACGTAGGCTTCGTTGGAAACCAGGGCTATCACGACTCTTTTAGGGACTTGATCGCTCCATAAATTGGCCGTGAAATCGGTTCGATTCTCACTGATGAACAGAGCCTTCATTGATGTCTTCCTGAGGGGATACCGAGCCGGATGAAGCTCCAGTTTCTTGCTTATATCCAGCGCCAGACCGTCCATCATCGAGGCCTTCTTCACGTAGAGTCGGCAGGCTAGCATCTCGATTATGTAACTCCTGTCGGCGGCCATTTGTGGTGCGATTAATAAAAAGGCGTTGTTGTTGGGCAGTAGTTCAATGTCGATTTCGCATTGATTCACAATGTAACGAGGTTGGTTGCACACGTCGACGTCCAGCTTGGCGATGAATTGCGCCACTCTCCCATTAGCAAAAAGTTCTTTTCGCGCATTGTAACCGGCTCCGGTGGTCTGACTGGTCTCATCATCCATGTAGTATCCACATACATTTAGGTAACTCTTCTTAACTCCCTCGTTATAGGTAAGTTCATAGTCAAAAATACTCTTGTAGGCCATTAGATCATTCCCTTCAAAAACTTGGGTGCCATTGATTGACATTCTGCAATTCTTCCATAGAGTATGACCGATCAACTGACAGACCGACACATCGTCTGTGGCATCAATTGGAAGTAATTGCCCACCTTGTTGCTTGAGGATTCGTAGTTCGTTTAGGATATAGGCATGCGAAAGGTCAACATAATCGGCGCTGCTGTGGATTTTAAAGTTGAAGGGTTGAATGTTCACCGGGTTCAGCGTGAGATATTCGGATGTAGAGCTGTGACTTAGACTGACATTGGTATCGGGAATTTCAAAGAATTGAAGGGCACTGGTGATCGCATTTCCGGAGTCACGGTCGATTTTATGGAAGGGAGCGGTGTTCATTTTAAAATTTATTTCTCGGTGGATGAATTGTTATGACGAATGAAGAATGATTGAGGAAATTAGACGGGAAACTCTTTAGTAGAAGCCAAATGTGTCTACTCGTTGTCTTCGCTTCTTTCGTTGTGGTTTCTTGGTGGGAAGTGACACTTTTCCAATCAGGGTTTGATGGAATGGTCTCCTTCGCACCCCTTTTATAGTGCCGGATCCAAATTGTTTAGGAAGACCCGATTTTTCTAGCAACGTGTCGACACCCCTTTTTCCCTCGCTGATCACTGACTGCTTCACGTTCTCTCCTTCGGCAACCTTGTTCAAAATTCTCTCGCCCGTAGAGAGTGCTTCTCTCCCGACTGCAGTGCCGGCACGTCTTACCATTGGAATCAGCATTCGAAGCAATCCTCGCAAAACGTCGCCTATTCCGCCACCGTGTTGATTAATACCGTATCCCCTCTGGAATGGGGCCATTCCACGAAAATAGTGCATTGGCGGTTCTCCATTATTTTCCTCTGGTGGGAGACTTCCTCCATATTGTGGTATGTAGTCGTCGTATCCGACGACAGTTCGTGTATCGAATGGGACATGAACCATTTTTATTTGGTGAGATTGTAATTGTGTAATATTTATATAGGATAAAATACAAAATGAGCAATGATTAAAAATTGATCACTTTTTTGAACACAAGTGTGACTAATACTTGGCCAAATTCGAAGGGGACTAAATAGCCGTCTAGCAAACGTAATTCAATTTCTAGTTCGTTAATTTCGCGGGGTTGTACAGGTATAAACATGGGATGATCGTAAATCTTTTCGATCACGTTTCCGTATTCCCCCTCCACTGCAACAATGCGTAGAAGCGAGCTCAATGAATTGCCAAGAATCACACTGCGCGTCAGTCCGGTTGCGTAGACAGCGAAACTGTTGTAGCCTCCCTTTATGTCGACAGCATATTTGGCCATCTCATTCCCCTCGACATGGTCTCTGTTTTCGAACCCTAGCACGTAACCAATTTGACTCGATAGCGATAGGTGGTCAATTTCCGGTCCAAATTCCACCCGAAATCGTTCGGTGTCCCGGCTATAATGAAAATGTACACCCAGTTCCGCAGCACCACTTGCAATCAGAATCTCATCAATGGCATGCCCGAGTTTGGATTCCTTCACTCTCTCCTTTATTTGTTCTCCTTTACTTTTTTCTGGCGGCTTTTCCGGTGCTTTTGATGTTCCGATTTTGTTTTGGGGGGATTCTGTAGGCTTCTTTGCTTCTTTTACTTGATCCTTCACTTGTTCACCTTTGCTCTTTTCTTTCGGTTTTTCTGACGGTTTGGGAGTTTCGGTTGCCTTTGGTGGTTCGTGTGTTTTTGGAGTTTCTGCCGGTTTCTTTGCTTCTTTTACTTGATCCCTCACTTGTCCACCCTTGCTCTTCTCCGTCGGATTTTCCGACGCCTTTGGAGGTTCAGCTGTTTTTGGAGTTTCTGCCGGTTTTTCGGGTGGTTTGGGCGTCTCTGGAACTTTTGGGGGTTCGGTCGGTTTCTTTGCTTCTTTTACTCGGTCCTTCACTTGTTCCGCTTTGCTCTTCTCTGTCGGTCTATCGGTGACCTTTGGTTGTTCAGATGGTTTTGGAGTTTCTGATGGTTTTTCCGATGCCTTTGGAAATTCAGTTGGTTTTGTAGTTTGTGCAGATTCCCTTGATTCTTTTACTCGGTCCTTGATTAGTTCTGCCTTGCTCTTTTCTGCTGCTTTTTCTACAGGTATTGGCTGATCGGATGTTTTTGGTGGTTCCGGAGCTTTTGGAGTTTCTGTCGGCTTCTTAGACTCCTTTACTCGCTCCTTCACTTCTTTACCGGTTATGAGTGGAGCGGGTGTCGGTAATGTTGTCTCCTCTTGCTGGTCGGTGATATCATCAGTGAATATGTCCTCCACCCATTGTTTTCCATCTTCAGTGAGCAACGGTTGTCCCCTCTTGCACTCAATCCTTTTTCCAACACGCGTACACACGGCTCCCTCTCCTTCCACGGCGATACGATTGCGCGTCCTCTTTGACGCTGGAGGCGAGGAAGATTCTGCACTTCTTTGCCTTCTGCTCTGTGTTCCATTCAAATATTCAGCCAGTGCTTCGGGAGTATGCAATGAATTCCTTGGAAGCGACAACCTGGTCACATGACCATCCTTGTAGTGCAAATCAATGTATTGGTCTTCCACAGTGCCCGAAGTGGTCACGAAAGAACGGGGATATTGTATTGAATAGAGTCCCACCTGCCAACTTCCTTGAAAACGGATAGGTTTGGGTAAGTGTACACGAAATTTGGAACTTTTGTTGTCCGGGTAATCCTCAACATTGCTGGGCAGAACCACAAAAAAATAGTTGCTCTGATCGTCCGAGGACATGTTTTATGCAATATGATAAAGTTTGAAAACATATGAATGTGATATTTATACAAAATAGGATTCATCAATCCATCTGGGGTGGGCGGGGTCATCGAGGTATCGCACATAGTATTTCTTTCGTCCAAACTTGTCCGTCTTCGTCCGCAGCACGTCCACGCGGTAAGAGGTGTCCTCATCTTTAGCCACTCGCGCCAGATCAGTCCCATAAATGTATCCCTCGAATAATTCGCCGCTGGCATCTGCCACTCTGTACCGATCAGGATTTGCACGTTTCACCTTTACCACTTGTAAAATTTCATCCGACCATGAAGGGAGATATCCGCGCGCGAACACTCCCTTGTTCTTGCTCATGCGTACATAGTCGCCCACCTTGAACCTCGGTTCCCTCTTCACATATCGATCAGGATGGACAAATCGTCGTCGCGGTCCCCACACCTTATTCCATACTTGTTGCGCATTATGAAACCCGATATCCACCGGGCGCATGCCGTGCACGCGACTCTTAGCTTTGTTGATACCTTCGAGAATTTTAGGCAGTGCATCAACCCAATTGAGTGTGTGTTTTTCAGAGAATAGGCGATATATGCGTTGTTTTAGGGTACGAATTGCTCGTTCACAGACGCTCGCTTTGACGGTTGACGAATTGGGCCGGTGTTTTTCAATGTCTTGCTCCTGGAAATATTCCTTCATTTCACGGCTTTCAAATTCTTTGCCCTTGTCGCTGAAGCATCTATGCGGTGTGGAGGTCATTTGCGCGAACAACTGATCAAATGCATTGATCATGTCTTTTGAGGATTTGCTACGAGTCGGCGCTGCGAATAACATTTTGCTGAGTACATCCACTCCAACCAGAGCATACCGGGCACCCCCATTGTGCCTTGAGAGTTGCTGAAAATCCGCCAAGTCCACTTGAACGTCTGTGAGGTAGCCGGCTGGAATTGTGCGAGAACGAGGAAAACGAACCCGTCGTGGGCGATGCAGAGTGTATGTACGGTGATGCTCTAACCATTTGACCACTTGGCTTCTTTTGATCCCGGGCAAAACTTTCCGGGCCTCTCGCCAAAGCTGATCCACACCCGCAAAGGCTGCTGCCGATGCGGGATCATTGTAGAGATGGTCTAGCTCTTTTTCCACAGTTGGGGTTTGAACCACTTGGTTCCCCTCCTCCAGTCCTCCTGCTGCGTCTCCATTCGCCTCCGCTGGTGTCGTACTGCTGCGGGTAGCCATGAGTGCAAAATTGCGTCTTTTCTAATTTTTGCTTCAATGAGAGTGGTTCCGGGTGGTGGTTTGAGAACATTTTTACGGGCCTCAACAATGTGGGCCAGAGATCGTTTAAGACTGCTCCCCCTCACGGGATTTCCCGCATCGTCAATGATGGTGTCCCCTCGTACACCGTATTTGTGCGGATTCCTGTTGAACCAAATATGGAAACGCTTTCCCAACTGTTGCTTGGTCAATTTGTCGAGGGGTCGGGCGAAGAATCTCTGTTCAGCCAGTTCCCTTTGGTAATTATCCGCTTCCGCAGCTTGCGCAGAAGTTGAGGGTTCGAGGTCAAGTTGGGGTGGGATATTTGCTCGAGATAAATTGGTACGCCTCCGCTCTTTTCTGATACTGGCGAGTGATTCGGGATCTGCAAAAATTTGCGCTCGTTTCCGTTTGACGACCTGTCGCGGTTGGGGCGGTTCGGGTACCGGCCCCTCTGTTCTGATGATCGGTGCCCAACGCCTTCCTCGCCTTCTTGCGATCAATTGTTGTCTTGGAATGACCGGTTGAACTGGAGCTGGTGCTGACTCTTCAATTGCGGGTGGCGGAATTTGGGCCCAATTTCTTCTTCTCTGACGGTCAGTCAGAGGTCGAACAAAGGGTTGGATCTTTCGTAGCTTTCTCTCTCCGGGTTCTTCCTCTTCTTCTTCATCACCGCGTCGTCGTTTGGTCGCTCTACTGGCTCGGCTGGGTCCACCCGATACACCCTCGCGTTGGATCAGCAGTCTTCGTCTCCTCTGGGCGGGCGGTTCTGGAGGGGGTTGTATAACCTGGAGTGGTGGCGGAGCTGGAGATGGGAGTGGCGGAGGGGGTGGAAGTTGAGCCCATCTCGGCTGTCCACTTGGCTGCTGAATCTTTCGTTGTTTTCCGGATCCCTGTGCATCCTCTCCCCGACGCCGTTTGGTTACTCCGGCTGGTCGGCTGGGTCCCGCTATCCTTCCTCTCCTCGGCGGAGGAGGTGATGGAGCTGGAGCTGGCGGGGGTGGTGGGGGAGGAGTTGGTGGAGGAGGTGGTGGTGGTGGTGGTGGAAGCGGCGGCGCAGCTTCCTCACCGCTAGCGCTCGGCAATTCCCCGGTGTTTGTGACTTGGACCCTTACGGGTCTATTTTCGTTTAGGTTTTTCAAATGCAAGTATCGGCGTAGTTCTTGGTTAAGATGTACATATTTGGCGGTCGGATCAGTCCGTTCCCGTTTCACCTTGTCGAGAGTTTTTCTTACAAAATCCAGGTTCAAATCCCCGGAGTCGGCCGGAGCTGCCAGACCCTTGTAAATGTCTTGTGGAATGAGAACAAATTTATTCGCCATTTTTTCTTGTGAGAATACGTGTGAGTTCAAGAATGATTGGGGTCAAAAGGGCGGGAAACAATTGAAGACTGAATCCTGATCCTTGCTGTACAATTCGTTTAGCTCCTCGTTGACTTCGCGCTCGACTCATCCTTCTTATAAACTCTGCATAGGGCATCATCCGTTTCTTCTGTCGTGAGGTTAGCTGGAATCGAGACTTCACAATGTTGAGGCAAATTTCAGCCAAGGCCACGAGTTGCTCGCTTGAAGCTGTTTTCAGCAGGCGTCTTCTCTTTCGTAGTGATTTGGTTTTTGCCAGTGCACATAGAAAGGGGAAATTTTCACATACTGTAGAACTGATTTGTAGATTGGACATGTTTTGTTTACCAGCCAGATTTTGGAAGAAATATTGTCAGCGGTTGTTCTTCTTCTTCTTCTTGGTTATCTTTGAAAATGTTGGTGCGTAGGCGAAGAGCGGGATTGGAGAGGGGATGTAAATCGATGAATAAATAGGAGTATCGTTGCGTCTGCGTGGCTTGTTTGTAGGCGTCCATGAAGAAGGGCAATTGATGCGGGAAAAGTTGTGTTCCCAAGTTACGTATGGCCAGTGCACTGTTTGGCGCTCGCATCAGCACTATATACATTGAATTTTGCCTAACCACCTTCATCTTACGATCAAACAAATCCTGAGTGAGCATAACGATTCCAAAATTACCATGGTGACTCTTCTTGGTGTAGAGATCTGCCAGAAACTTGAGATCGATGGAATAAAGGAGATCATCAAGGATGACCAGTGCGGGTTTGGGCTGTCTTTGAATAACTTCTTCCGTGGGGGCACCGGAATGCAGATTAACGCCGGATCTTTGCAGTTTGGGGATTTGCTGATTGTATTCACCGTAACAGTAGAGAACGGATTTTGGGGCTGGTTCAATGAGACGATCCGCTTGTGAGATGAGACGATAAATGAAACTGCTTTTTCCACTTGAACTGGGGCCGGCAATTACACAACCGAAGGGGAGAAAAAGTTTTAGGTCTTTATGGTCAAAAATTGGCGCATCAATCATTTTGTTTTATTCAGGATAAATTAACAAGCGAGTTTACAAATGAGATTCCAAATGGGGTAACAGGGTGGTCAAAACGGGGGCGTCAGTATCGTGTTGCTGATGATGATGATGAACTTGCGGTGTTTCTTCTTCTTCGTTGGCTTGGTTCGATGCGGATACTAGATGGGGAAGAACGGCGGTCAAAATTGGTACAGAATCTTCTTTTGGGGCTGACGCTTCTTCAATGATGGGTTCTTGTTGGGGGATGTGTGAATACAGGTGGGGTAGAACGGTGGTCAGAATGGGTACTTCTTGATCTCCTTCGGGTTCCTTCTTGACTTGTGGGGGTGTAGATTCTTTGACGGAGTCCTCCGAAATGAGGTGGGGCAGAACTCCGGTTAGAATGGGAATGTCGTCCGCTTGCTGCTTCTCTTGCTGCTTTAAAGGGCGTTTTCGCGGCTGTTGTTGTTGTTGTTGTTGTTGTTTGCAAACTTGGCGGGAGAAGACGTAAGGGAAACGAAATAGGCGACGACTGCGGACGCTAAATGCACAATATTGGGGTATTTCGTAAATTAGATCAAAGGGAACAAATTTCTCTCCGGCATTAAGGCGTTTAGTTTGTATGTAGCAGCCGTCCTTTGAGACTAGGTAGTCGATCTTTGAGCATTCGCGACAGGCTAATTCGTTGTCAAATTTGATGAATTTAGGAGTATCTAGGCGATCTGATTCAATTTTCAATACGGTAGGGCTTTCGACAAAATTAACCGTAGGAACTAATTGACTGATTAGGGTTTTATGACGTAGGTTACTCATGATGTCGAAATGATTCAGGATAATATAGTTTCCGGATATTAACGTTAGTTAGTGGGTTAATGAGAAGTGTACAAATCGGGGGTTTATATAGGTTTCTAGAATGGGGATGAAGGAGTGGATAAAAATCAAATTTGTTTTAGCGATATGACGGATGCCGAAGATGTCTGGGATTGCGTCATCCGGACTGTCTGGGGTTGGACCAATTTTACCGCGGAGGGCCCACGGAAGAGACTGATGTGATGCAAGTTTGGGATATCACGGCATGTCGCTTTTGTCGTTGTTCCCACATCTGGTATCTGGCCCACTACAAGAATTGGCGTAAACACACCCCGTGGGGAGTCGGCGCTCTGGTGGTGAACGAGCGAATGCTGGAAGTGCGTAGTTTTCAAGGAAATTTATCTCTCAAATTAAAATTAAGGCTTCTTGCATCCTGAGTCGTCGGAAGAAGGATTATCTGACGGAATGGCGCGCAGTCAAAGCCGTAGCCACCAGAGTCGTAAGAAAATGGCAAAAATCAAAATGGGTAAACTACACTTTATTTAGTGGATTCCGCCGGAGGTGCTTCTGCAACGTATGGAACAGCTAGAACGTGACAAGTGGGTTAGAATTTTCGCGGAGGAACGCCGGCGTGCTGAGGAGGTAAATAGGGAGATAAATGGTGATGAATCTTATATTGTGACCTTAACTAGAACCGTGTTCCGGAGGAAGAGATTGAGGTGGATGGGGAGGTAAGGCAGGAGAAATGATTGTTTATTTGATGAAATTAATTTGAGATGGATTTGGGTGGACAGCAGCCAGTGATGAATGTCGGCAATGAGGAACAGGAAGGAGATGGGGAAGTAATTGGGGGGGAGGCGGCAGAAAATTTGAATAAAAATTTAAAAATTAATCAGGCCAATGATGCGTTTTTGGCCGTGGATGGCGGCAATGAGGAGCATCAGGGGGGAGAAGGGATGGTAAAATGGGGGGGGGGG
>LDKF01002245.1:1391-17073 GCA_001026735.1 Rotylenchulus reniformis | reverse complement strand
GGGGGGGGGGAGAGATTAGAATTCCATAGAATAATATTGATCAGGATAATGATGCCATGTCTGAAAGTAGCAGTAGCCAGGAGAATGAATCGCAGCAGTCAGAGCAGGGTGGGGAGGTAAAACTGTAGGGAAAATGGAAAATTATAATTAAAAATAAAACCATTTTTAGAGAAGGGTGGACGAGACTAGTGTCTTCAATGGGAGCAACCAGGGAGAGCAACGAAATGAGGAGGTAAACATGGGGAAGGGATGAAGGTGAAAACAACAAGATGTATTTTGAGAATTTGCCTCTGCTGATGGATCCTACTAATCCTGAAGGACCCGGGAGAAATTTTCCACCTGATGACGACGTGGTGCCGGAGAATTATAACCGGAGTCATATAAAATTTGTAAGCATAAATACAGTAACATTGGCGAAAATATAATCTCTAGGCATATGACATCCTTGACGCATGGCAAAGAAATGCTCTCTATATTGGTGATGCGGTGAGCGTACCAACCGGATCAACGATGAAGCCGGAGGACAAGATGAAGAAAGAGCTGATCATTCAAAGCCAATTCCGCCATAGAAGAGGGTGCGGGAAATGTAAAAAAATGTGTGGTGAAAAACTGAAGAGAGCGACGCCGGAATTGTGAAGTGTTTCCCCAATTTTGAATCCATTATGATGAAAGTGGAATGGCAGCATTTTTTGCAAAAGTTGGCGAATAAAAATTTGTAAAGATATTTTGAATTTTTATTGTTTTTAAGCATTTTATTGATTTTTTATTGTTTTTGATTTTATTTGTTTATTTTAGCCGATGGTGAGTTACCCCCTCCCCTCCTTAACCCGTCAAGAGCGGCAGGTGGTCTTTGATCCTTCCGTCACGGGGGTCATAAATCAATCAAAACCCCGGGGGGGGGGAGCACCGGCCTAAACCCGGGGAACGGCCTAAACCCTGGGGCCGGGAGAGCCCCTTTCCGCACTTTCCGGAAAACCCAGGGGGTACTACTCACGCAGCTTTTTTTCAGCTATTTTGGCCAAATCTCTAGGAAAGTGCAAGCTGAGGAAATTTAAATTTTTGTGAGGAGTAGCACAGGCCCTGGCCTCCAAAATAGCCCAGATGGAATAATCCATCGGGTTCAGATCAGGAAAATAGGAAGGCCATTCTTGGGATGATATGAACCCGGGCAGATGGGTCCGGCACCAGGTCTGAATTTTGTGAGCTTTATTAGCTGGTGCAAAGTCCTGTTGGAAAATTCTCTCTTTCTGCCAAAATGTATTCCATAGAACAAGGTTTCAAAATGCCCCGGAGATTTTCCCCTATCTGAGAAATTTTGTTGATTTGGACCCCTAGAAAAAATCAGCGTTTTTCTGCCCATTGTGAAATTTAGGCCCAAACCATAATTTATAGGGCCTTTTTGAAATAACTGATAATACGATCAGAAAGAGCAGCTTTTTCTGTCCCTACTTTGTCATTTTGATGATTATGGATAGGCTTCAAATATGAAAAATTTTCGTCTGGGAGAAGGATGGGTGGTACCTGCGTGCCGCTGGAGGAGCAATCGATATCTTTGGGGCCAAAATTTTTAATTTGATTCGCAAGCGAAGCAGAATTTTTTAGGGTTTATAGGGCCTGATATAAAGTTCATTTTTGCCCATAAGTTAGATTGATTTCCTTTTGATTCGGGTCTCGCATTCGACTATTTTCATGGAAACCCGAGGTTTGCGGTCCATTTGCTTCCTGAGCCTGTACCGGTTCCGTTTGGTGTTCCCGGACCTAGATCTTTTTCTCTTTTCGAACTTCTCTAATGTGCCATACTCCCTATGCAAAAAATTAGATTTTTTCCTTTGAAAATATTTTACTGGAATTTTTTGATAGTTTGCTAGACAGTCATCCTAGAGAAGCCAAGTAGGGTTGATATTTTAGAGGATATTTTTCCCTAGTTGGATAATGTTTTTCCCGATAGTCATCAACTAAAATTTATATACAATTAAATGGGCCACAAAATGAAAAAAGCGAACAATTCCTTTCCCCTAAAAAAAGTTAGGAGCAAAGAAATGAGTGGTGCAGGACTTTTGCCGCACCCTGTATTAATAAATTTTGACGAAAAATTTTCCTATTTTATTTTGATTGTTATAAAATTGGACATCATGCACAACTTTGCCTTTTATACGTTTGGTCTAACAGGTCTAACAAAAAAGTTTTCTGGGACTGATATGTTATTTTTGCACTTTAGGCTGAAATGACTCAGCCACGGAGAAAACATTTATTAGTAGGGGCACAGTACCCAAATAAAAGATCGGTGGTAAGGACTCAAATCTGAATTGCTCAGCAGGTCAAATACTTGTTTTTTTAACTTTAATTGCTAGTGTTCTGATTTTTATTTTGCAACTATACCTAATATTCTGACTTTTGTTTACAGATTTTAGCAAAAATATTCTGTTTTTTTGATTGTTGCAAAAATGATTTTACAAAAAATTTTCCTTTTCCTCTCTAATAATCATTTAAAATTCTTTATCTTGACCAAACATGATAAACTAATTTTATTGAGCTTTGTAATTTTATTCTCTTCATACAATCGTATATTGTGAAAAACAAAAAACTTTTGGAAAATTGAATGGGACCAAAACTAAATGATGAGAATTGTCGAGAAAAGAAAATAATATCAAAAAAATGAATAGAAAAGTAGAATTAAACGATAGAGCCATCACTGATGGACATCTTCAAAATCAATTGATCTTCCCCGCCATATCTCAATCCAAGCCCATGCCATAGTGTCTCGACGGTGCCAGGCCACTATGCGAAAAGGCTCAAAATGGGCATTGTGCGAAAAAGGCTCAAAAAGAAAAAAAGGGACGCTTAACATGAATAAATACTACTAAATGACTACCATGGTCAAAACGACTAGATCAAATTAAAACAGGGGTCCGATCTGCCCTGATTTACCAGATTTTTTGTCTTGATTTGGAGAGCCTTTTCGCACAGTGGCAAGGCACCGTCTCGACATCAAGCATCCATTCAAAGACTCGTTGCATAGCTTCTTCCGGATCTGTTCGCATTCCTTGGTGACCAGATTGTTAGGCAAGTTCAGGATGATCAACCAATGCGGCGTCGGATTGAAATGCCAAAGTACTTGTTCCGGATCCAACTGGCCAGGATAACACATCAATACACTAAAAATGTTCTGATTCGTTGTCTGAAAAACACCAAAATGGATATTTTAATAAATTTGCAAAAATCATCATCGCATAAAAATACTTCAAATTTCAGCCCCAATAACCTCGAAAAAAATTTCGGATTTGATATTTCGGAATAATAATAATAATAATGATAAAACCCATTTTCAAAAGGACAAATGGTTTTCCCTGAAGGCTAAAAAAAAGTTTAATTAAAGAAATAAATAAAGTGTTATGAAATTAATTTTTATGCTGTTTTAGTCTTTATTTTAAAAATAATATTCAATTACGAAAAATTAATTTAATTGCCTTAATGATTTTGAGGGACCGGACTCTTTCTCGTCGATAATGGGGTTCCTGGCAGCTTTTTAAGGATGAAAACCAAAAAAACTAAAAATACGTGTTAGTTCCGATATTGGTTTTACATAATAGAAAAAAATTGCCAAAAAAATTAAGTGGGCGAAAATACCAATACCAAAGACGTTTTTATGCCAGATAGTCAGAGAAAATCGAAAGACAATTTGTAAGATGAATTTCAGGACAAATAGTCTAGAAAAAATTTCATGTTTTCAACTCCTATGCATCTACTGATGCTCTACAACGTAAACCTAATTTCAACATAAAGCCCACTAGCAGACTAATACCGAAAAAAGTGGGCTTGATAAATCTTGGTATTGGGCTAATAGTGGGCTTCATGTTGATCTACGGTGCATGATGTGAATTTTAAGGTTGTTGAGCTTTAGCAGATGCATAAGAGTTGTGAAAAACATGGAAAATTTTCGAAACTAGTTTTACTGAAATCCATCATACAAGTTTTTTCTCTAACCGTCTGGCGTCTTTCGGTATTGGAAGTTAGAAATTTTTCACCCATATTTACAATGTGAAAATCCACGCCACATGCACCTTGGAAGGGCGGAATATATGAAATAATTAAAAAGATAAATTAATAATAATTATATAAATAAATTTAAAAAATTTTAAAATATTTTTCTCAATATATTTAAATGGATTTTCAATAATTTGAATTATTGTTATTAAAAATGAAAAAATAAAAGTAAAATTTTCAATTAATTAGGAACAATAATCCAACTTTCTGCATTCATTATTATAAATAAATAATACAAAAGTTAAACAAAATCAATATTCCTGATTACATACAAGCTGCAGGCGCTCTCAAATACCTTGAGTTAGTTATTGCCGAAAGATTTAAACAACAACGTGAGAAACAGGATTTGTATAACCATAAAAAATTAAATTCAACTCAATTTTTATTTGGGTTACTAAAAAATAAACCACTAAATATGTTTATACTTATTTGATATTTATTTGATATACTTATTTGAAATGCAATAAAGTGTCAATAAATTTATTCCTTTACCATTTCGTAATAAATCATAAATTTATGAAAACTATAAAAAGTTCAGATATCTTTTTGCTCAAAATTTAAAATTACAAATTAAAATCCCTTAAAACTATTTTTTGCTAAATTTATTATCAAACTAATAATATATTTTTGTGGGAATTATATTTACTATGCTTATTATCTAATTTCTGAAAAATTTAGATCAACTGTAAAAATGTATTTATTAAAAAAATTTAAATATAATAAATAATTTAGTCTTCATTTAAAAATAAATTCTAATACATTTTTTTTTCTAGATCTTATCAAATTTTGTTCAATTTTTATTTAAATGCTTTTATAAAAATTAATTTATATCAAAACCAAAAAAAAATAAATAACTCGTAAATATGAAAAAAATACTCAAAAATATTTGGTAGAACTCATTAAAAAATCAAAAAAAATGAATATAAGTGCAATAATTTTGCAATATAATAAAATTTTTTCTGAAATATAGTACTTAAAATAATTAAATCAAAATAACAGGAAATTTAAAAAATAAATTACCTCTAATAAAAAAGAGACAATAATAAAAAAAAATTATTTAATGTAAAAAATCATTTCAAGAACTAAGCGATTCTATATAACAAAAATACAACAAACTAATTGAATATTATTTTTTAAAACAAATAAAAAATCCTAATGAAAAATTGCAATAGTACTAAATAATAAACAACAAATATACAAGCTAAAAATCGCTCGGAAGTGGACAACGCGGGAGCAATGGACACGTAAACGGAGTATCGAATACTTCCGTCACTTAAATAATAAGCAAATTCTTTCGATTTCTTTAAAATTATTTCTTTAGTAAATAGAATTTATTTTAATTTATTTTTTATTAAATTAATTCATTAATTAGTAAATAAATAATGAATTTACTTTTAATTCATTATTTATTAATTAATTCAATAATTATCTTCCTTTTTTTTAATAATATTAGATAATTTTATTCTAAAATTCTTCAAAAATCAAACAATATCATGAAGAAAATGATATTTTTTAATTATCTTTTATAAATAAATATGTGCATATGGATACGGATACGGACAATTATTTCATGTAAAATGTATGATTATAAGAAAAATATTTGTATTTATTAATAGTTAAATTTAAATGTATTAATATTTTTGATTTATTTTTTTACAAACATTTATTTTATTTTATTTTAAAAATTTTTAAAAAACTTAATATTTGTTATTTAATGAAATTGTAAAATTGAAAATTTATTGTTTATAATCTCTTGCTGATCTTAAACCAAATTATCATAAAAGTTGTAAATAAAGTATAAATAATTATTTAATAATTTTTTATAATAATTATTTAAAAACATAAATAAATTGTATATCATAAAAGTAATGGGAGCTATTCATGAGCAGCATTAACAAATAAGTCGGTATAGAAACGGCTAAAGTCAATGAGCCATGAGAACGATAATTTTTTTTAGCTTTTTAAATTTTAAATTATTTTGTCAATAGTTACATCCTGAAAAATTCAAATATTAATTTAATTTATTGGAATTATAATTATTAAGAAAATTTGTCATCTTCAATCTAATTTTTATTATAAATTTTGGGTTATTTATTCATGAATATCTGCGTTTGCAGTAATCTCGATAAGCTTATTTGCTAATAATAATAATAATTCAACAAAATTAATTGTAACGAGAAGCAAGAGAAAACCCAGCTCTAGTGATTAATTTGCAAATTAAAAATGAATTAGATTAATAATTAAGCGAAATTGTGACATCTGAACCCCCTAATACATGCCTCTTGATAAAATTTTGTTTGAAAACTCAACACAAAAATGCACATGTACATAAAAAAATTGTAACCGAACCGGATATAGGTTGTGAAATACCTGCCGATTTTCTGCACCAGTGTACACTTTTGTTAACATGAAATATTCCATTTATCATTGTAAAATGCTTCAAAAAATAATTTCCTTGATGAGTTTCAGACCTTCGATATACCCCAAGTCAAGAACAAAAGATAAATGTCTTAAATTCAATTTATAAAAGTATTCAGGCTTTTAAACGAACCTTTTTTTAAAAACAACAATGTTTTGGTGGATGGGAAATTTTCTTCCGGGCCGCCCGGTCGAATCAGGCGCATCAGCTCGGACCGCCTCCGGGGGCTACGGGCCGGCCCCTGCTCAGCCCTGCTGGATAACTGTACTTACATATAAGAGAGGCAATTTCTTTTCCAGCAATAAAGCCTCCTTTTTGTTATCTTATTCGCCCCAAACCTTGGGAATGGGGTTTGGGGTCATTCAAAAATTGGGTGGTTGGTGGAGTCATTAGGGCATCATAACTCTTTCATAAAGAAAAAAATATTTTTAATAGAACAAAAAGAGACCAATAAATTATATTAATCATTATAAAAAACGTAAAATATTATGATTTTTAAAGAATTTTTTTCCCAAATATTAAAAACGATATTTTGATCAGCGCTCTTTTATTCAATGGACCAATTCGAACGGCCTTGGCCTAGGTGCTTAATTTTCTATTCAATATGCAATAGCTAGTAATGTATTGATCTTTTACAATATTTTTTCTATGTTAAAAATTTAATGATTTCTTTTTAATTTTCTCTAACTTAAAAATGAATATCTCAAAATTTTGATATTTTTAGTGTCTAAATTCACTTAAGTGAATTTTATTGAACTAGATCTAGACAATCAGAGCGGCTGTGCAGTTATTACGAAATGGAACCGGTAGAAACAAGATCAAATTATTCTTAAAAAATAAGATAAGATACTTAAAGCAATCTTAAGGCAAGTGATCAATCTTTGACGGATGACGAATTGGGCATTCTTGCCGAAATCAGTAAGGTCAAAGAAGGTTAGTAAAGAAGTTAAATTACTCCTATTTTTAAAAAATTTAGTTGGGAATTTTGTTATCGAATAGTGAGGGGGGGTACAAGCAATCCATAAAAAAATTTTGAAAGCCAAATACCGAAAATCGATCGTTATACATAAACATCGCAAGAGTGCAAAATTTTCGGATTTATTATGGGTAATTGATAATAAATTTTTTCATTTTTTGGCCTATTTATTGATTATGACCATGTGATCATAAAAATGATAATTATCTTTTAGCTTAAAGTAATTATCCTTAATAGCTTAAAAATTTTTCTACAAAAAAACCTATTTTTCAATTTTTCGAGGAAAACCATCAATAATTGATTTTTTAGATAACACCTATCTACATATCATGTCTTCATCATCAACATTAGAGTTAAACAGATCATCATTGGCAAGCAGTGAATGGTTCGAAAATTTTGCATTTTTATAATAATAAAATTTAAACACATTTTTCTACTAAAATCGAGTTATTTGTGTTTTTGGCTGCCATAGGATCGAAAAAATGAAAATATATTTTTTATACATAGTATTTATTTTTTTATAAATCATCAAAACAGTGAAAGAAGATTTTAAATCACCAGACTGTTGAGTGAAATTTTGAATAAAAATTAATTAAAAAATAAATATCTGAAAATAATTTTTACATTTTTAGGGAACAACTTTCACTGAGGAATTATGGTCCTTCGATGGATGCAAGAGAGGACCTTCAAAACCAGAACCAGCATCCGTATGTATTAATTTTGGCTTATATGAATTCCCCTAAATTCATTATTATAATTTCTCTAAAAAATTCCTAAACAATTTTATTATTATAAAATTTGCTTTTGCTCCAATTTAAGTTTTTTTTTCTCTAAAATAGTACACCATTTCTTCTATCCCTCTATGATTTTGTAGCATTCGTCTACCGACAGAGACATGGGTGGATGTGTTCAAATTCCTGTCCCGACACATTCTTTTAAACCAAGTGCAGCCCACGTGCCGGCGATTCCACGTGATCGCTGATCGCAAAGTGGACAATGTGCACGTGATCCGCAATTTTGATTATTTTTTGGACGGATTGGCGCGAGATTTGCCGATAGCAAACAAGCAGAAGGCGGAGCTGGTGGCCTTTTGGTGGAATTTTATTGGGACTATTCAGTGGTTTGCTCTCGCATCTCTAGCCAATGTTATTTTTAGTCCTGAGTGGGTGGGGAGTTTTCAGCGTGATAATATTAAGGTCAACCACGACATACTTGAAGAGGCCTTCGGCCTGGTTCATCAAATATGCCCTTTTACGGAGATCATACAATATGGATAATTCGTGTTGGGTCATGTCCCGCCGGACAGTTGTGAATTTTGGGACGGATGGGATACGAACAGTAGCCCTTCGGAAATTGAAAAGAAAAGTATCACGGGCCTTTTTGCTGGGAAAAGGGACTTTAAGGATCCGGGGTTTCTTCCCGCCCTCATTATGCTCACGTTCCGTCCTGGGATGGCGATGTATGTCCTCATCCAGCAACTCGTCGCCAACTCCGCATTCCTCGGCAATCGCCTTGACCATCGCCACTGCTTCCTCGCCCTCTGGCAGCCTCTCAATCACGGCCCTCATCGACTTCTCTTTGACCTGTTTCGCGCCAAGGATCGCATTGTTGACCATGCGGGCGAACATCGCTGGATCTGCAGCGGGCGGTGGCTGACCCCACTGGACTTTGCTGCCGGCGGTCTCTGTTCCCACGGGGTCACCAAATCGATTGGGCGACAATCGATTTTCGTTCTGAACAAGACGGATGAGGTCCTCCACTTTGGCCTCGAGGCGCTCAAGTCGCTCTGCCCAGTCCGGCGCATCCATAGCACTGCTGTTGTCCTGCTTGCAGATCAGCTGCTCCACGAGCTTCTCGATCCGATCAAGGCGTGAGGCGACATCTGCTGGAGTCGACTTGTTGTTGCGCAGGGTGACGTTGGGCATTTTTGTAGCAGAATATGTGTTTTATTTCTTAGGTTGACCTCAAATTTGGGTAATTAAACCGAAAAAAAAGTATATGCTTGGATAACAATTTGAGTTTAAAAGGATTTTTAGAATTAATACATGAATTTCTTGATTTAATATAATTAATTAGTCTCAATAATTGATTACTTTAATTCTTATTTATTTATTTATTTATGACAATTACTTTCACTATCGTCTTTGAAAATTTTATTGTAATCTCGTAAGTCGAATACTTTTTATATGATTCAAAAGAATTGAGATTTTCCTTAGCTTTCTTGAGGGCGGAATATTTTTTCAATTGAATTTATACATAATCATTATTTCTTATTTTAAATTATTGAATTTCATTTATAATTTAATAATTAGCAGGAAAGAACCGAAAAGTCATCTCTATTTCCTTTTCCAATTGCAGGCATTTTAAAATCTAATGTAAGATTTTTACATATACCGTATTCTCTCTAATATAAGGCCCCTCTCCATTATAAGGCCCCTCTCTAATATAAGGTCCCCCTTCGAAGGTGATCGAAAAATATAAGGCCCCTCTCCATTATAAGGCCCCTCTCTATTATAAGGCCCTACTTATGAGAGTGACCATATCTTAACCTAAAGAGAATTGAATTTGAAAATAACGTTTGAAACCAGTGTTGTCCCTTATCCATCTTTTTCAGAGATGATCTGATCTGGTGTAAGTGATCAATTTAATTATTCAAAAGTAGTGGTCCGGACGGAGTTCGGGGAGAGATAAACATGAGTTAAAAAAACTATCTTTTCATATTTTTTAAAATTTGATTAGGCACTTTTTCTTAAAAAATATGGTAATTTTAAGGAAATTTTTGTGAGCCGCTTAAGAAATTTTTTAAGAAAAAATGATGTCCTCCCCGTCTAGAAGTAGTCAGTTTTTTTAATAACATGAGCCATATTTGGTTCGATCTTATATTGACGTGGATTTTTACTACAAAATTTACATTTTTAGATCATATCAGCTCATGGATCAGATCTAGTGGATGGTGGATCAGGACAACACTGTTTTCAACTCAAAAAATTTTCTTCAAGGAAAATTCTAAAAATTCTCGGGAAAAATTTTATTTCTTGAATCGAAATCAATTGAATAATGAATTAATTTTACGAAAATATATCTTTGAAAAATATAAGGCCTCTCTCTATTATAAGGTCCCTCTCTAATAAAAGCAATGTAATTTTAATAATAAAATAAAAAAAAGCTGCAATGTGAAATAATATTTCTATCACAATCACTAAATATTTGTAGTAATTTATCGTCTTAACATAAGACCCGACGTCCTAAACTTACTCACTCATATTTAAAATAATTTAATTCTCCTTAACAATTGGAATAATTGCCGATCAGAATAACAACGAGATCAATACTACGCTCAATTATCAACGATGGATATCCATTAATTTTTTGAATTTTTTTTTGATTTTGGAATAATAAATCTCTTTTGGTCAAATAACATTTACTGAATATATCTAAAATAAATTTTATTTACAGAGAAAATATAAATGCAATATTTTTATCAAGATTTATGATATTTTAAGTTAGAAATTTATAGCATAATAAATAGATAAGTAAAATTTGATTGCATATATAAGCTTTTAGCATATTTTTTTTTCAATTTCCAGTTGGCGGTATTCCCCATTTCTGTTGCCGGTCGGGATTACATGTTGCCGGTCGGGATCTGTTGCCGGTCGGGATTACAACCACAAAGGACCATAAGCAAGTCGCTAACATGTGGAGGGGAAGGGGGGGGGGAGGAAGGCATCGATCGTTAGGTATTCAAGTTAGTGGATCACCATTTGCTCTGCATCACCGCTCGGCTAATGGCTAGGTGAAGGGATGTGCTCCCCACGGGCTTGAGTATATGTCTGCACGGCGGTGGGATTCGAACCCACGTCCCGGGATTTAACGGTCCCGTGTAATAGACCACTACACCACGCCGCCGACGAGCATATAAATAAAAAATCGAAATATGGGATCATAAAAATAAAATCCATAAATAAAATCAAATAAAACGTTAAAAGAAAATAAAAACATGCTAATTTAATTTAAAAAATTTTAATATAAAATAAAAAAAATTTCAATAAATCATTTATATCTATTTAAATTAATATTTTTTGTTTTTTTTCAATTTTTTATTGATTTTTTAAATGATGGTAAATTTGAAACCATAAAAATAATTAAAATAGATATATATTCAAGATTAATATATTCATCAATCATGAAGATTTTTTAATGAAGGACGGTAATTAGAAGGTGGGATAATTAATAAAAATTATAGGTTCCTGATTTTTTATTTAACACATCTTATCTAAGAAGATTCCCCCTTATTTTTCTGCCAAAAATTCTAAAAAGTATTTATAAAAAGCAAAATTATGTTCTATTCAACCATCGAGAATATATCGAGTATATCATCAATATATAGATTTATATCATAGAAAATTTATTTTCTATTTTTATGATTAATATTTTATATAAGTATAAAAAAGAAAGATAATTTAAATTTTATTTATTCAATTCATTATTTATTCAAAAACATAAAGTTGTGGCTTGCAAATCATATTCTATTAGAATTCAACTATGTAATTGTTCTAATTATTGAAATTATAAATAATAATAAAGATGCTCAATTAAACCATTTAAAATAGTTGACACTCATTTAGAAAAAGTTTGCGGTGTCCAGCCCAGTCAGCAAACAAGATTTGGTATGAGTACTTTAACTTAATTTCTATTGAATGGCAATTAACCGTGCCTTGTGCTTTAATACAAAAATCAAATAAGTGCTGGAAATTACAGTTTTCAATGCTGGAAACTACAATGTTCAAAGTAAACAATAGAAGCAATTATAAATTTCTTGATTTTTTATCCAAATATAATGCAAACAAAATTAGCAAAATCTATTGAAAGAAAAGATTTTAGGAAAAGGAAATATCCTGAATAAAATATTTAATAAACCAATTTATTAAAAATTATAAATGCAAAATTAAAATTTACCAATATATAATAAATGATGGCATGAATATATTTGACAAACATAAAATTTAGAGTTTTTATTCTTTATTATTTAAATAAGACAAATAAAGTACATATAAAAAAATTATTATTAGAAGATTAATTTTAATTTTTAAATTAAATGAAACATATATACTGAATTAATTTGAAATAGAAATGTATAATGAATGTTAATAGAAAATATCGGCATCATAAATTATATTAAGTAAAAATAAAATAGTGACGTTTGCTTCCAAAAATCAAAAATTACATCAGATACAATAACGAAGATTATAATTATTAAAAATTTTGCAATAAACTAGTCAGAAATTAGTACACTTCATTAATTATTCATTAAAAATCATATAATTCATTTTAAGACATTAGCCATACCAACAACTCAATAGAAGCGTGGCACAAGGCACATAAGCAGAGAATAAACTAATTAAAGAATAAATTTGATCATCAAGCTTAAAATAATAAAATAATACCATAACTGTTTTGAATCCATCACAAGTAAATAAACAAGTCTATATACTTAAATGATAATTTTGCAAAAAATTTTCATTTACATGAAAGTTAAGCTATTAAAATGTAATAATTTTTCTAAGATAAGAAAAACAATTAAAAAATAATATGTCGATTGAAAATGTGAATATTAATTTTAAATCAGCAAAAAAATAAATATTTTTAAAGATTAACTTAAAATAATGTTATAATAAATATAGTATATTTTTAATTCATAATAAATTTAAATATAAAGTATTTAAATAATAAAAATTAAACAATATTAATTAAATCATTGTTCAAAAGATTTTGTTGGATGTAAGGAATCATTTGAAAATGATAAAAAATTGTAAATTAATAGAAGTTAAAAGATTAATCTAGGCTTTAATAAAATATAATATACATAAATATATATTACTCCTTAACAAAACATAATAAATAAATAAGTACATATCAGAATTTTCTATAAGTATATAAACAAAATACTATTAAAAATTGGCTGAATGAAAAAAAAATTATTTTGTTCAAATTATTAGCAAAAATTAAATAATTTCAAAATCCAATAAAAATTAAAGGCATTAAGAATATTGCATTGGATTGAAAAGAAAATAAATTTTAGATAAAAATAAATTTGAAATAAAAAAATCAACTTACAATTAAATAATTTTACACAATCAAATCAATAAATCATAAAATTTAGCAAAGGTACGAATCAAAAATGTTAATTTTTGGTTCTACCCTAGCGAGACTGAGCCTGAAGGGGTCGAATCTGATCTTTTCGTATTTTTGTTAGACCCCGATGAATACGATCTGGTGGAATTCTTTATTTTTATTAATTATTTAAGAAATTATATAGCAAATTGAAATGGAATTTGGCATTTTATATATTAGTACTTTGAAAGTTTTTTTTGATTATCAATTATCAATAATTTACTATTACACATTGGATTATTTATCGCTTCGAGAAAAGATTATTGAAAAAAATATATTTGTCCTTTATCAAAACCTTATAATTTATAATAAAAATTAAAAAAGAAATTTTTTATTTTTAATTCCATATAATCATTAAATATAATATTTTTAAGGCAACCGAATATATTATTATTTATCCGAAACTCGAATAAATATTATTCGCAACTATATTATTAACAAATATTAAGCTTTATTTATTTTGAATACTTATCATCACAAATCAAAATTTCAAAAAAATTAACCTTTCGGGTACGGAATGGTTATCTTTGAGGGTGCTATGTATTTCGGCATTAACTATATATTAGCTAAGTGAAATTTAACACTGAAGCTTTCTCCTCTGACAGAAAAATTAAAAAAAGATTTTTTTATCATCAATCATCAAATGATATATAATAAAATAATAATTTATTCTAAATAAATTGAAAATTGTGTAAATTTATTCAGGCCTAAAAGAAGCATTGATAGATCTTTCGAAACTTAATTAACTAGAATAAAAATATGTAAAAGTATTTTATAATTAAAAAATAAAATGTATGATTACCGTTAATTAAATAATATAAATATAAAATATTATATGACAGAAATATTTAGATAATAATGAGATACGTTTTTTTTATAATTGATGACTAATGAATATGCATAATTAAATTAGAATTTATAAATTTTATATAGTTCAAAAATAATTATTAGAAAGCTCTCCTACAACTAAAATTTAATACATTTAATACAACAGAACAAAATTTTAATACAAATGAACAACATTGTATTATTTTATTATTAAGATAATCTATTTTATTTGCACATGAATTTATATTATGTAATTGGATTTTTGAAAAATGATTTTATAATTTTTTATAAATAAATTTTATTCTTAACATGATTTTTTAAAGAATACATAATAAATAAAGAAACAATATTAAAAATGAAAAGGTTTTAAACCTAATAATTACTTATTATTTTGGTTACTAATTTAAAATAAAGTTAAAAAATAATTAATAATATTGTTCTTTATTTATAAAAATTTAACGTAATTATATTTATAAAAATTTAACGTAATAATAACTAATATAGCCGCTATCTACTCATCAGGTTACAATCTTCTTATTCCAACCTATTTATCAAAAGACCAAAGAAAATAGCTCTGTATCTAATACGGCGAATTGCAGTATAATATATATTTTGCTACTTAAACTATAAATTAAAATAATTTTCTAATTAAAATATATAAAATTTAATTTTACAATTAAATTTTAAAAAATAATTTTATGAAATAAATAATGACCAATCTTCCAAAATAAAATGATAAGAATATTCATTAAAAATCAGATTTTTTGGGAAAAGGTAAGTAAAAATTTAACGTAATATTCCATCGAAGTAGAAACGGGGTTTTTAATGAAGTGCTCATTTGTATTCACTCCATCCGATTCAGAGTCAATGAAGGTAAAGAAATAGAAAGGATCATTCGGATCGGAGTGAATGAAGGTGAGAAAATACGAAAAAACACAAATGCGGCGTTTATGATGACCATCAGCCCCTTGGAAAATCCTATTCAATGACGCCGCATTTGTGTTTTTTTCGTATTTTCTGACCTTCATTCACTCCGATCCGAATGACTCTTTCTATTTCTTTACCTTCATTGGCTTTGTAGATGGATTGAACACAAATGAGCACTTCATTAAAAACCCCGTTTTCTACTTCGATGGAATTTCATCTGCTTCATTAAATTGCGAAGCAATTTGATAAGTACAACAACATGATTGAAAATTTAAAAAAATATTACTCATAACCTTTATTTGATTTTGCCTTTTATA
>LDKF01002242.1:6056-27009 GCA_001026735.1 Rotylenchulus reniformis | reverse complement strand
GGGGGGGGGGGCGGAGGGGCGGCCGCCTCCCCCCCATGGCGAGAAAAAATAGGAAAAATTGACTATTTTCATTAAAAAATAAGCAAAATTTTGGTTCAATCCGCCCCCCATGGCCAAATCCTGGATACGCTAGTGGGCGGCAGCGGCCCCTATCAGGTCCGCCGGTAACCCTAAATTTAGTGAATTTCTTTATAAAAAATAAAAACTGCAATTTTTTTGAGCTAAATACGCTATTTTTTTGAAGCTGATCGTTTTAAAAGATTCAATATAATAGATTTTTGTTTCCGAGTTCTTTAAAATCATTCTGAGAAAAGCGATTTTCAAAATTCAATTCATTTTTAAAAATAGGATTTATCGAACCGCGAATTCAACAAAAAAATCAGTTTTTTGGCCCTAAATCATAAGCGTTAGCTTTTTCAGGAATTTTAGATTTACATTGAACTCTTACCCATTTGTCTTGACTTCCTTCGCAGTCTTGTTCTTTTTCTTCTTCTTCTCTCCTCCTCCATCCGACATGTAACGCTTCAGGTATTCGGCACGAGAAAGTGATGAAGAATCGGTCATAATGAAAATGAATATTCAACAAAAACCTAAATTTTTCAATCAAAATTACCTAAGGGGGAAAATCAATAATTATAAAGCCCAAATTTCTGTATTACGAACGAGAATTAGTCACAGGGTAAAATAATAAAAAAAAATAGAATGGGGATTTATTTTGTTTGAGCTTACCAATTAGGCGGTATCTTTAGGTTTTTTAAAACAATAAAGTTAGGGAGTTTGTAGAAATTTCTGGCCTTGAACGCTTTAATAGGTTGAATAAAATTTTGAAGAAATGATCCAATGATAAAAATCTATTTGCAGGTTTAAACCCAATAAATTTGACAAATCAAATCAAACTCGACAAATATTTCATCGTTTTACATAATCAACATTTTTAATTTTAACAAAGCAACAAAATTGCGAAAAATCCTTAATAATCCGGTGGTTCTTGTTGCTCGTCTACAGCTTCAAAGCTTCAGCTTGGTCCGGCGCCAATGGCGACGCTTCGCGTTGTAGCGGATCCGGTTCCCCGTCTTCATGCGCACCCAATGCGGCAGCGGACGGTTCTGCTTGGCCGCCTTGGCCAGCTTTCGCTTGATGATGAAAGTTTTGTGGGCCGCCATCGATTGCTTTTCGTCGTTGTTGTAGTCGCAGTCAAAGTCGAGAGTTTGGCGTGAATTTTTAAGCTTCAAGTTTCTAAAAATGATTGTGAGTATAGATATCAAGATTAGAAGATATTTAACTAAATTCATCATTAAAAATTTTCAAAGAAAAATAAAAGGTTTCTATGAAATTTCTAGCCGAAGTTTTGTCGAATAACTTAAACAAAGGCTCTTTGGCATACAGGGTCGAGTCAATAAAAATAAAAATGTAAATTTCAGAAACGGAAAGCCGTAACCACTTCCACTTTTATTTTTCAATTTTTTTGCAGAAATGAAACGGAAAATCCAACGTTGCGAAATTAGGGCAGAGAAAAAGGGAAGAGAAACAGATTTTGCAGGCAATTCGTTGCGAAATTAATTTTTCCAATGGATTTAAAAACAACATTTAACAATTTTTCAAACTTGGAAAACGGCGGATAACTCGTGTTTTTTTCCTCCTAGGCAGGGATCGGATCTGTCCTTATTTATAAGGATTGTCCTTATTTTGAGGGGTCCCAATCTTATAAAAATAAAATGTCCTTATTTGTAAGATTTGTCCTTATTTTGGACCCGAGTCCTTATTTATCCCTTATTTTGTCCTTATTTTTGGGATTTTGGAAATTTTTATTTAAAAAGTGACCAAATTTCAAGAGAAAATCCGGTCTAAATTTTCAAAATTTTCTCCGGCGGCCCCTATCGGGACCGCCGAGAATTTTCTAAAAAACAATGCCTTAAAAAGTAACCCATTTTGTTAAGGAAAAAGATCTAAATTTTCGAAATTTTCTCCGGCTGCCCCTATTGGGATCGCCGGCTACACAATGAATTTTCTCCAAAAAAATGTCCTAAAAAGTGACCAATTTTCAAGAGAAAAACAGGTCTAAATTTTCAAAATTTTCTCCGGCGGCCCCTATCGGGACCGCCGACTCCCTACACTATGAAATTTTTCAAAAAAACCAAGCGTGGAAAGAGTTTTTCATTTGTTCGGCCCACTGGACAGGCACCCGAAATTCCTTCATTTATGATCTCGATTTGTTCCCAGTTTTATGAATTGCTCATTTCAACCCCCAAATTGCTCAAATTGATTATGAGTGGCCAGAAATACGATTTTTGATTCATTATTTCCGAATTTCAAGTGGTATAAAAACATTTTTTGAAGCGTCCTTATTTTTGTTTATTTTAGTAATGAAAATCCTTATTTTTTGATCTTGACGTCCTTATTTTGAAAATTTTTCGATCAGAACCCTGCTCCTAGGTCACACAAATTATTGTTTCTAGTGCTAGGTCTTTTAAAAAAGCCCAATGTGGCCAATTTGGCTTTGGCCAAGACTTTTTTGTTAGAATTTTTTCGAAATTCGAACAAAAATTTGGAAATATCCCTTAAAAACTTTTTCGGTATTTCGAGAAAATAAAATACTGGCAGATAGAGAATAAAATTCTGCAAAATGGCTTTTTTATTTTCGATCTAACTTGTCTAACAAAAGTTTTTGGCCAAATTGGGCCTTGGTACTTGTTAAGTTTACCCCCCCCTGGCCAAAAAAATTATTTTTCCTGATTAAATTAACAATCAAAAAGTGACCTGTGGGGTTTCATATGTGCTGAGTACGAATCCGGCGTTAGTTTTTGTCATATTCATACACGAAATCTAAGATTTTTCATCAATGATATTTCGTCAAGTAACCATTTTTTCAGAAAAAAGCCGTTTTTCTATCTTTTAGTCTTTTATTTTCAATCCGTTTTTCAATCTTTTTTTTCATATAAATTACATTATTTACTCTATTCATTTTTAGCCCCATATCCGACGAAATTATCCGTGTCAATGAATTTTTCTTTGTTCAGTATGGTAATACTTTTAGCTTTAAAAATGGTTACTTGATGAAAAGTCATTGACGAAAAATCTTAAGATTTTGCATATAATATATGACAAAACCGATGCCAGATTCGAGCTCAGCACATGTGAAAACCCCCAGATCACCCTTTGAATTGTAAAATTTGTCAGGAAAAATTAATTTTTGGCCAGGGGGGGGGGTAAACTTAACAAGTACCTGGGCCTTTTTTAAAGACCTAACACCTTTCTACCCACGGATTTTGTGTTTTCATGTATTTTTGTGTGTTTTCAGATGATCCGCGAGTGGATTCTGCTCAATGCGACCCATTTGGAGGCCCGACTGCACATGGCCACCGTGCACCCGAACTGCGGGAAGGCCTTGCGCTGTGCCACCTACCACATGTTGCTGCACACACAGATTGTCTACAAACGCATCTATCCGATGTAGAGAGGGGGAATAGGAGCTATGAGAGTATTCTATAGATGTCTAGAAGCTATGATTATATAGTGTGTTATGTAATTATAACCAATGACCGTATGCACATACGATTACGATATCATGATATAGGACGCCGAATTCGGGACAATTTGTGCCGAACTATTAAGAATTTGATCCCAAATGATTACGGACAACTGGGCGCCAAAGAAGTTCGGACAATTGGGCGCCGAAATATTTCGAATATTGGGGGCCGAAATATTTCGGCAAATGGGTACCAAAGTAGTTCGGACAATTGGGCGCCGAAATATTTCGAATATCGGGGGCCAAAATATTTCGGGCCAATGGGCACCGAATTTTGCACAAAAGGGCGCAGATCATCAGGCGCCAAAAGGGAGAATAAAATGGCAATAATAACCCTCGAGAAACGCTTTGAACAAGGGATTTTCTGCAGCGAATTCCTTATTGTGATCCGCTACAGTAAAAGTAATGCACAGAGAAAAAGGAAATCAGGCAAGAATATATTTTAGTGCAACATGGATGCGCGTCATAAAATCGCGGAGCTAAAATAAAATTTGTGATTCTCAGGATTATTTGCGCTGATTATATAATGGTTCAGTGCCTGAGCCTGACGCCGAAGCTTCCGCTTTGAACTATATAAAAAACCGGCATCACTATCGGCAACCATTTTTTTCGGCATCAACATAGCACAAAGAGATTTGAAATTTCAGAGTTAGCAAAATGTTCGAGTAATAGGAAATAAAAGTCACACTATAAACGGAAAATTTACATGTTTCTCCAAAAGAGGTATAGGTATGTGTATAAGTAATGGACATAGTAAGGTGTTCGAGAGAGTAGAAAATGGCGGTAGGGACACCGGATTTTTAGGCCTACAATAAAGTTAGAATTTTAATCTTTATATGCGAAAGATGTTGAGGAAATTGTTTAAAACAAAAAAATTCCCCCAGCCTAAAAATGCTGAAAATGGATAAAAAATTCAAAAAATCCGGTGAAAAATTGAAAAAAATTCGGTCCCAAAAACAATAACGTCAATTTTGAACGTCAATGTACGGCGGCGGCGATGCGTCCGCGAGCGATCAAAAAATATGCAGCAATTCCGGCGGCGGCAATTCCGCAGATGACGCCGCCGATGCTGATCCGGGCCATGCCAGAGGGCTCTGAAAAATGAAAAATCGGATTTTTAGGCTCCAAAAATGCGCAAAAATATTTTAAATTTTGATTTTACAAAAAACTGACCCTTCGTTTTGATTGTCGAGATATACTCCAGCAGCTTTTCCGTGTCTTCACAGAATCGATCCTGCAAAGGGGGAAATGGGTGGCACAGTGGATTTTCAGACTAATTTCCTTTATGAAATACCCTTGGTTCTAAACTGTCATGATAAAAATTTTTTGAAGAAAAAATTTAGAAAAATATCCATTTTCAGAATTATAAAAAAATGTTTACCCATGAATAGTCGTCGCCGAACTGCTCAAGCCGGGAGCGCAACATGGCCGACCCGTAGATGGACACCTGGTAGATTTCGCGGCGAAAATCTCTGGCGCCAGGCAGGTCTGAAAATTCTGCGATGTCTAAATTTTATTATAAATTTTTGATAAAATTCTAAATGGTAAAATGCCCCTCCCTCAAATCACAAAATAAGGATACCAGTCCCTCAAGACTTTCAAAAAAAAAACAATGGTCTGTGAAAAATTCTGTAAAAAACCTTAGGCCGTGAAATTTTTTTTTGAAATTTCAAGGATCAAAATTTTTTGAAAATCCAAGGCTTGTAAAGCTTTTTGAAAAAATTTTGAAAAATTTTGTGAGATAAAAAATAAACAATTTTTTATGAAAAAATCCACGGCCTGTGGAAATTTTTGAAACCCAAGGCTTGTAAATTTTTTAAAAATCTAAAATCTATGAAATTTTTTTTGGAACTGGAGACCAGTTGAAATTTTTTTGAGACGAATAAAAACCAATGTAAGGCCTATTCTGAATTTTTAAAACCAGATAGCACATCTTGGGCTATTGACCTTTTTACCTTGGGAAATTTTGAATTGAGGAAATATATGAAAAATGCACTCTCTAATGGCCTGAAAAATTCGAATTTTTCAAAATTTCTTAACCCTGTTGTTGGGCATCGGTAGCGGCGCCCATTTCGGCGAGTCTCCGGGCGAACAGGCCGGTGAAGGCGATCAGCGCCAACAACGGCACGCAGAGATTTCTGCTGGAAGAGGCCTGCTGCAGGAAAACTGCAGCCGCAGGGGGTCGACGCAGGCGCGCCTGCAGCAGCTCAAAGTAGGCGTCCACAATCTGAAAAATGGTAGAAATAATTGAAAAATATGGGAAAAATCGCAAAAAAATTTTTTTTTTGGAGAAATGGTTTTTTGAACAAAATAAAAAAAAATTTATGTAGAGAAAATCACACAAAATTTTTGATTAAAAATGGAAAACATGCAAAAAATTTAAGGAAAAATGACCAGAAAATTAGATAAATATTCAGAATGAAAAAAATTGTCAGAAATCCTCCGAATCTTGGCAGAAAATGTCAAAAAATCGGGATTTTTTTTTGAATACCCATATAAAAATGACTTTGATTTAAAAAATTGCAGAAAATTTGGCCTTATAAATGTTTGACTATTTTTGCTCTTACATGCTTGAAGGCCCGGAAATTGATGGCCGACTTGCCGTCCACTCCCTCCGTTAACCGACCGATCAGTTGGCCCTCCAATTCGTCCCTAAAACGGGATAAATGCATCCCAATCATGGTAAGATGGGACCCATCTTGACAAGAGGTCATCCTTATCTTGGTAGGATCATCCTGATCATCCAAAACCTGATGAGGCTATCGCAAACGGGTCACTGACCACTCGACCCTTGACAATTCGACCCCAAACTGTTCCCAAGCGTAATAACTCGGCTTAAACATAACCTAGAAAAATGCACTTTATGTCATTAGATAGAGCATCAAATTAGCTACAAAATTAGCTTTTGATTCATTTGAATTGACCATTTCCAAAAAAAGTTATGGCCAAGATAATCACTTGTGTCATGTCTGGAAAAAGGTCAATACGAGTGATTATCTTGGCCATAACTATTCTCATATCTGGCCCAATTCAAATTGAATTAGACTCATTTCGTAGCTAATTTTATGCTCTATCTTNATAATCTTGATAAGATAAACCCAAACCTGTTGTCCTGCTCAAAACGAAGGGCGGCCTGAAAGAAAAATGATTAAAATCATAAAATTTTACATCAAACAAAGCCATATACCTGCTCGATGATCAGCCATGTTTTCGGAGGAAAATCCTGAAAAAATTGGAAAATATTTTTTATTCGTTCAAAAAATTACCATGTCTCCACAGTAGGGGGCCTCGTACCATTCCAGACCGGCGTCCAGCTCAATCCGGCGCCGGATGTAGAAGAGCAGGAAGGCGTCCGCGTCCATCCCCGGATGGGTTGGGAAAAATCTCTGAAAAACTCATGAGACTTTTGCTTGAATTTCTGATGATTTTTATTTTTCTAAGCGGGGCCTTTTCGGTATGAGAAATTTTAGAATTTTTTCGCAAAAAATTTATGGAAATTCGGGGAAAATTCCCAGTAATAGAACTCGAAATCATCCTGAAAAATACCAAAAAGGGGTAAAATTTTGACCATTAGGTTGAAAATTTCTTTGCATTTACCCAAAAAATTTTTTTCTATATGTAGGTACTTTAAAGATTTTTCTATAAAATTTTTTGGCTTTTTTCGAATTTTTGGGTGAAAATTCGTAGAAAATTCACTGGATAAATTCTAGAAATTTGTCGAAAAATATTCAAAATATTATAATTGAGTAGAGGAGCACCCTTGTGGAGATGGATGGATGGATGGAAAGGGTCGATAAATCCATTAGTATTCCTCCGCAATGGACGCGGAAGGCGCGACGACCGCGGTATTGGTGGGAGAGGAGGTCGATACACAAAATCCATTTGAAAATTTGGTATGGGAAGCAAAATTTGCGAAAATCGCTATAAAATTTTATGTAAATTTGGGCAAATTTTTTTATGGGAATTTGCAAAAATTAGATGAGTTACAATTTTTTTTTGGCCAAAAAATATTAATTAAAGGTCTTGAAAATTGTCCCAAAATTTTCATTCTATGTTATTGTTCAATAGAATTGTTCCAAAAGTGCCTTTTATGGCCTTGGCCATTCGAAATGTATGGAAAAATGCCATTCTATGATTTTGGCCTATGGAATTGTGCCAATTGTCTAGAGAATTGTACAAAGGGCCATTTTATGAGTTTGGCACATGGAATTGGTGCCAAAAGTGGCATTTTATGAGGCAAGATAAACAGTTGGCCGCAAAAAATATTCCAGCTTTTAAAAACTAAATTTTGAAGCGAAAGAAAATAGTATTCAAAAAGAGAAAATAGGAGAAAAATTAGTATGGAACAGAATTTTGCTTCAAAATTTAGTTACAAAAACTGAAACAATTTTTATGGCCATGAGTATACATAGGCAGTAGAAGGTAGCAAAAATTTTGCTAAAAGTGCCAAAAGTGCCATTTTATACTTAAGTTTATTCCCCCCCTTTTTTGAAAAAAAAAATAAATTTTTCCCTTTTCGACTAAAAGGACTTCCCGGGGGTAATTTTTGACGCTGAATCCGATTCTGACGTCCATTTTGACCTATTGCGTCATCTGACGCAGCTTTTTGACGCTTTTTTGAAAATTGAATTTCAAAAAAAATTTTTTTGAAGTCAGCGTCAAAAAGCTGCGTCAGATGACGCAATAGGTCAAAATGAATCGGATTCAGTCAAAAATTACCCCCCGGCAAGTCCTTTTTAGTCTAAAAGGGAAAAAATTTATTTTTTTCAAAAAGAGGGGAATAAACTTAAGTATTAGGTATATTGTTCCAAAAATGCCATTTTATGAGTTAGCAAAATTTGCCAAAAATGTCAAAAATGAGCACAAAAAGATATGCTAAATGTAGCCATTTTGACAAAATTGTAAAAAAAATATTTTTTAACCAAATATATATTGTGTATATTTACAATCAAAAAAGTTTACATCACGGTTAGACTAAAACTACTATTGTTAATAAAAAGCGGATATATATAAAATGGAGTAATAAAATTTAAAAAAGCACAGCAAACAAACTAATAAGCATGGCTAACTAACTAAGTGACTAATGAGCTAACTAAAAAGCTAAGCTAAACTAGGCTACGATAACTACAATCTAAGCTACTATTACTAAGCTAAAGCGACTAATAAGACTAAGTTTTTGTCATCGATTTGCGCGGATCGAATCAGCAAAGGTATCGCGGCGATCCCCAGGAGCGGGAGTAGGAGAAGCGTCGCGTCAGCTGTGGTTTGTATGCGAAGCGACGCTTCCGGCGTCCGCATCCACATCCGCAACCGCCGCCGCCGCCTCCGCCACCACCGCAACCGCAACCTGGCAAAGAAGGAGTGTGTGTATAAGCTAGAGGATACCCTATGAATATAAGCCATAATATAGGTAGGTATCAGGACTGGGTATCGTACCATCTACCGTCTACCTGATCTACCTTTTAATGTTTGCCGGCTACCGTAAAAATTAAATTTCAACAGCCCTGGTATAATAAAAATTGGGCGCCGATTGAATTGCTTTGAATCCTCGATTTTTCGAAGCGAATTTCTTATTATCATCTGTTATGGGAAAAGTGAATGGACAGAGAAAAAGAAATCAGACTACAATATGTTTTAACACAACATGCCTCCGCGTCAAAAAATCGAGGGGCTAAAATAAAATTTGGAATTCAATGGCCTTATTACGCTCAACACTCATCTTGGTAGCCATATACAATATATATACTCACAAACAAGAAGATAGACTGATTTTTTAAAATATATTATACAATACAAAGGGTATGTATGGTGAGGGGTAATATGCCATTAAAGTACAACCACGATCTAGAGGGTACCCCCTACTATGAATTACCATGACAGTATACTACTTATCCTGATAGACCATGAGAATACTCCCACAACCTGTATAACATGCCCACAATGCGAAGAGTTGTATCCAGATGTGTCATGATTAGGGTACCATTGGAACCGGAACCGGTCCGGAACTCCTGGTCCTCCCGGAACTAAAGTTCCGGTCCCGAATTTCCTGGTTTCGGCCAGTTCCGGTTCCGGTTTTTCCTGATTTCGGCAAGTTCCGATTCCTGTTTTTGTAAAAAGTTCCGGTTCCGTGGCACCCTAGTCATGATTTACCATATAATACGAAACCTAGAAGGTAAGATAAGTATATAAGTTTGACAAGAGTACAACCCCTGAGCAAGCAATTTATTAGCAACTTACATTAGAACAATATGTAATCCCGTTCTTTACTCTCTCGAGAGAATTAACCCTAATGTATGTATTGGTGCTAAAATGTACCTGAAGATGGCGGCGCGGGGGGTGCCGCGCAACTCGTTGACAGAGAGATGGTGGGCGACGGAGGCGGTGCCGGAGGTGCGCAACCGCCACCACCACCGCCTCCGCAACCACAGCCACAACCGCCGCCTCCTCCTCCGCCGCCACAACCGCAACCACAACCCCCGCCTCCCCCACCGCCACCGCAACCGCATCCGCAACCTCCGCCGCCGCCTCCACCTCCGCAACCGCATCCGCAACCCCCGCCGCCTCCACCTCCGCCGCCTCCACCGCAACCGCCGCCTCCTAAAATGGGTAAAAGTTGTGGCCCATTCGTCATAATTCGGTTTAGACGACCTCGAGATTTTTTTAAAAATAAATTGAGCAAAAGATTAGCGACAAAATGAGACTATTCCTATTAAATTTGGTACAATGTGAAAAAATTAAATATCCTATTTCCTGTAATGGGGTCTTATTTTTCAATCCACCTCCAGAGGGCAGGGGGGCTTCATTACATACAGGAATACGGTATTGTGAATTTGGCCAAAATCATCATTGTTTGCTCATAATTTTTTTCACCTTGGACTATAATGGGTTTAAGCTCATTTATAGATAATTTTTGGCCTTTTTTTGACACCAAAATATTTCTATAGTTATGGCATGAACCGAGCTATAGCAAGAGCTGCAAATCTCATGTAAGCAAAGACAAAACTTTTGAACCGTAAATGGTGTTTTTTGTCTTTGTAAAAGTTGGATTCTTTCCTAAAAAGATTTTGCCTACCTCCACCTCCACCACCGCCTCCGCCGCCGCAACTGACGGACAACGTGATCACCGGTGAGGCGGGAGGCGGTGGCGGAGGTGCGCAACCGCCGCCTCCGCAACCGCAACCACCGCCGCCCCCGCCTCCGCCACATCCGCAACCGCATTGGCGCCTGACGCGTGCGGAAGGCGCCGCATATGTGAAGGACGCAACTTGTCTAAAAAACGCATTTGATTAATTGCGTTACATAAAACGCACATTTTTCAGAAATTTACCCGGAATTTGCAGCGAACAGGAAGCCATCAACTGCATAATCCACAACAACAGTGACTAGAAATGCCAGTGAAAATAAGGAAGAGTTGCGCAACAACATTTTTTGGTCGGAAGGTCGCTAATAAGTTGTCGGGCAACCAAATCCTACAACAATATGAGAAAAAGTTCCCGGGCAAATAAAACCCAAAACAAAATTTCGCTACATTCTTTGGTCATGTTATAAATCCGTCAAATAAATTGTGAACAAAATGGTGGCGGAGTTGCGCAACAATTTTTTGTTAGCGTTGCGAGGTTGAAAATGAAGGGGAATTGTGCAACCAAAAATTAACAAGGAGTTGCGCGACAATTTTTTGTGATTGAGTTGGAAAGTTGTTTAGCGACCAACTACACAACAAGGAGTTGCGGAAGCGGATTTTTTGGGGCTGGGTTGCCAAATATTTGGGCAACCAAATCCTAATCCCAAAACAACAAAATGGTGTACATCTGGACTTTTTTACACCTTTTTATATCGCAATTATACAAGTGAAAAGAGCAAAATGGGTGTGAAATTGGTGGCTTAGATGCTACTTATCCAAACTTTTGCTTTCGCAACTTCACGCTTGGCCCGCCGCCCCATAATTGGCGTGTCCGGAGGATTCCGAGGGTGGCTTCCAGGCGGTAATTTGCTAATTTTCTTACCCTCTTACCGCCTTAGAGTAAAGTGGATTTTGGAGGTTAATGAGGGGCTTTTCGCGGATTATTCCGGTGGCGCGCGGTCTCACTTTCGATGGTAAAAGTACATCATCATAATGCGCAAATCCGAGTGGCTTTTGCCTTTTTGATCGGAAAATCGGATTAGGCGAAAAAGGGAGTCAATTAGGAATGGGAATTCTCTGGCCATTATTTTACGCGGGTCAAAATGGATTTTATGCATTTATGGATTTTATGCATATAAATGGTCACGTTGTATAATATAATATAATTATAATTGAAAATAAAAAATTAGAGAGGCTGAAAAGTTCAAGGATTTTGAAATGATTGATAAAAAACATAAAATCAGCAAATTACCGTATTCTCTCCAATAGAAGCCCCCTCTCTAATAGAAGCCCCTCTCCAATAGAAGCCCCCCTTAAGAGGGGGTTTGAAAAATTGAAGCCCCTTCTCCAATAGAAGCCCCCTCTCCATTATAAGCCCCCCTCCGCCGTTGTAGAGCTATATATAAATTTTTAGCCGCCCCTTTAACTTTTGAACTGATTTTTGTCAATATTATAAAATAGGTTAAAAAATAGCGAATGTATTATTATATTTATTGAAATGTTGAGATAATAGCGAATTTTAATTATTTTTAAAAATTTTGTTGAGAGAATTTTTCATTCTTTTAATTTTTGCACCCAATCTCGGGAGTGATTGATAAATATAAGCCCCCTCTCTAATTGAAGCCCCCTCTCCAATAAAAGCCCCCCTCCTGAGGAGGGTTGAAAAATAGAAGCCCTGGGGCTTCTATTGGAGAGAATACGGTAAATGATGTAAAGTTATGACATTCGATGAACTCGATCTTGGCTAGAGTCCAGGGACTCCATTTTCACTCATCAGAAAAATACATACAAGGGTCAGCTAGAAACGAACCCGACGTCTTCAGACATCACACGTGCCGGAAACGATTAATTTGGCCATAACTTTTTTTTAGTAATAAAAAAATTCATTGAATGTGCCCTGAGTCTATTTTATAGGTTTATATTATATTTATACTCTTTTTTTGATTCCATGATTATCTGATCCAAGTTGGCTTGAACAGATTTTTTAAAGGCCGTGCTCAAACGGTCTGGGTCGTTAAAAAGTGGCCAATGTGGCCAGTCTGGCTAATTTTTTTCTAAGATTCTATTAAAAGAAAAGTTGTACAAAAAGCAAAAATACTGGAATATAGATAAAATTTTATCTATATTCCGCGCAGGCCTAGCTCGCGCAGGCCTAGCTCGTTCTGGCCTAGCTCGTGCTAAAAATAAGTTTTTGGCCAGACTGGCCACATTGGCCATTTTTTAACTACCCAACACCGCTTATATTACCATATGTTAATGAGTTGAGCTATGATGAGCTGGGTAGACTCGTTTTGAATATTTTGATGGCTGGTACCCAAACATCCGAACGCGTTTTTCAACTTTATAGCTCATAGAAATTCACACTTGGCCTCTTTTCGGGACATTTTTTTCTTTTTTGCAACCCATCACCAAATCTCACATCACTCTAACCATCCCAAACTTCTCCTCATTATTCATGGACTCTCTCTCCCTCCCTCCCCACCTGCCCCTTTAACGACGACGTCAATTCTTCCCATAATTTTGTCCCAGACAACCCAGGACATGGACTAATAGGATTTTCAACATTCCTCTTATGAATCCTTCACAAGGAATAATATCGTCAATAACTTTGGCCCTTCACCTCTCAATGAGAGGAGGGGATTCCCTTAATTCCTACGCTTTTGCTAGGCTTTATCTCTCTTTCTCACTCTCTCTTTCTTCTTTCTACTAGGGTTCATCTCTATCTTTTGCTAGCCTTTATCCCCCTTTCTTGTGGACTTTATCTCTCTCTCTCCCCCTCTCTCTCTCTCTCTTTCGATTTGCTAGACTTCATCTTTCTTTGTCTTTTGCTAGGATATATTCTTTCTGAAGGATTTACCCCTCTTGCTAGGCTTTATCTCTATCCTTTGTTAAGCTTTATCCCTTTCTTTGATGGACTTTAGCCCTCTCTCGATTTGCTAGACTATCTTTCTTTGCTAGTATTTCTCTCTCTAGTATTATCTCCCTCTCTCTCTTTGCTAGGCTTTATTTCTTTTTGCTAGTTCGTTAGCTCCCTTTTTGCTAGGCTTCATCCTCCTCCCCACTCATTAGACACACAAATTTGTGCCGTCTCCATTTTTGGAGAGAGGTGCCATTGGTCCCGCGAGTCCCCCCGACTCATTTGTTTGTGTTCGGAGGGCAAAATGAGAATTTTTCCGCACAGTCAGAGGAAGTGAGAGAGAGAGAGAGAAGAGAGAGAGAGAGAGAAGCATCCACTCCTCCCCCAAAGGGCACCTACACACATTCATTATGCCGGCTGGAAAAGGAATGTCGTGGCCCGTCGATGTGCCCCGTCCATACCCCCTACCCAGGTCCCCCGACTCTGGTGCCCTTTGGTAACCTTCGTTTTGTTCTCCTAAAAGTGACCCTTTGGATTAGAGACCGGATTTTAGGTTGAACTCGAATCGCGATTCTCGAAAAATCTTGAATCTCGAAAAATTTCGAAAAGTGCCCAAAAGTTTCGAGATCGTTCTAGATAAGAGATTTTAAAAATCTCACCTACATAGATCCTCCGTTCTCTATTTTGAATCTTGAGGATTTGCCTTTACAGACTTTTTTCGAATGCCAATTCTTAGGACAGCGAATCCATCAGGGCTATTTTTTTCCAAAATTTTAGAGAACCCGGTTGATGGGCTCCTTTTCCGAATTTCCAGGGGGCCTGTTTTGCAAAAAAAAAACACTAGATTTCTAGCAACCCTGGTAACTTTAAAAATTTACGGCCAAAATTTGCTGTTTCCCTCCATGGATACGATTTTCTCATCGAAATTGTATTTTACATACATATAAATTCCCCACAGCAATTTGTAGCAGTAAAAAATTTTCTCATTCTCATGCATGTAAAATTAAAAACATTTAATCAAAAAAATTTTTCGCCATTGTTCGCGTGTAACCCATAAAATTCATCAATGGCCAATTTTTTCTGTGATTGCCAGACCGAATGAAATGAATAGTGGCACACATTTGCATAATTTATCGGTGCAATCCCCCCGAAGAATGAACTAGTAATCCTCATTTAGAGCTTTACACTAGGGCTACAATGCATCCGCAATCCGCGTCCGCGCTTCCCTTGTTGGTTTTGTGGATGAGAACGCGGAGCGAAAAATATTGACATTTGCGGATGACAGCGCGGATCCATTGTAGCCACCCCCTGCGGATTGTAAAACATAATAAAATTCTATTTTATTTTTGTCCATCATTTTAATAACTACGGTAATCTTGACCATTATTTATAATTTTTATTTTTTATAAAAGACAAAAATTTGAAATTAATTGCGTCCTTTCTCTGGGGGTGGGGCTACAATACATCCGTCCTCTGGGTGGCTACAATGAGTCCGTAAAATCTAGGTGGCTACAATGGAAATTACATTTTTTGTTCCGTTTTCGCATCCGCGTTGACAATCCGGGTGCGGATCCGTCAAGGGTGGCTACAATACATCCGTCTTGGCATCCGCGTCTGCATCCGTCCTTGCGGACCGAAATCCCATCCGCAAAATGGATTTTTCATTGTAGCCACCCATCAAAAATTTTGCGGACGCGGACGCGGATTGCGGATGCATTGTAGCCCTAGTGTTAGACTTCCATTGACCAGATCCGGCCACCAACACATCTTAACAATTCAGCCTTTTTAAATGTACTGAAACTGAATCTCGACTCAGATTTATCCATGTCACCAAGTAAAATCCCATAATTTGATTCGGCAAAATATCATCATTGATAAAATCTAAGATTTTATTTCATGTAATGCTAAATCTTTCAGATTCAGCACCCTTGAAAACCTTTTGCGAAACGCGAAATTTTCAAAAAACATAGTTTTTGGATTTCATATTGGGTTTCCAAAAATTGCGTACCTAAACCGGAAAAGTACCAAAAAATCAGGCAAAAAATATAGTGACATTTATATAGTTTATATCACATAAAATTTAATATAAACATCCAATTTGTCCCAAGGTCCAAGAACTATGAAAATTTGTAATCCAATCTATTCAAAATTTCCATAAAACTCAAGGCCTACAAAAATTTGCCTTTGAAAATTTAGTAAACTTTTTAGATTTTCAGATATGAGATAGCTAAAAGTCCTAAAAATTTCCTCTTGAAATCAGATGGTTTGAATTTTTGATTTTCAAAACCCATAAATTTATAATTCAAGAATCTATTAAGGAAGTTGTTTTCTTAAGCTTCCTATGAGTTTTGTTCCTAAGTTCCAGTCCAGAAATTTACTGGATTCCATGGAAAAATGATCAGTACCCTATCATTGTCGATTTCAAAATTTATCAATTTTAATTTTTAAATTCAAAAGTCATTGAGAGAGACATTTGAGAGAGAATTGAATTTTAAAATCAAAAAATTTATTCAAAATTTATTAGTTCCTAACCCCTCCACACAATGAGTTGGGCCCATCAAATTTGGAAAACCCATAAAAAATCCATTTTGAGAACACATTTTGGCCCATTTGGGGCGCCGATGGTGGTGGTGCTTCTCGTCTTTCAAATCCACTTTCACTCAACTAAAAGTCACCAGCAGCAGCACTGTCTCCAAAAGCCGGGGAAAATCGATTCCTCCCCAAAATGGCCAAAGGGGAGGAGGGTGGGCCAAGACCGTTCCTAGAAAAATCCCTTAGGGGAACAACCAGGAACCCGTTGGGAACATATTCGGCGGAATGGTCCACGAGCATTTTTATTCCTTACCAAGATAGGAATCTTGGTATACTGTACCTACTGTAATTTGGGGGTGGAGATTAGACTAACTCAAGTCATATCTGCTAGGTTCTACCAGCTGGTTCTGGATACCGTACTCCTTACCAAGCGTATATCTACGCCTTATCAAGTGAGCTTTTATGCACCTTCGTAAGGGAAAGTAAATGTCTTACTTTTTCGAAGGAAGGATTTTTTTTTTTGAAAAATTCAACAATATAAATCCATCGGAAATTCGAAAAACCTACCTCCGGAAATTTCATTTTACATTTTTGGCCATATTTATCGTCCGAGATCCCCCTCCTCACCCGCGCCGAGATCAATTAATCTTCAATTGTGTGCGGATATCCTCTGCTTGGACGCATTAGACAAATAATAAATTATTCCATTACGGAATTTGTTGAAATGATCCCTAATTGTGCCAACAAAATTTCACAACCTTAATCCTTAATAAATCCCTTGGGTCCAAAAGTGCAAAAAATCTCATAAATTTTGGCCAAATCACAAAGAAACACCAAAATTTTGAGCACGATGAATAGAAAAGTGCATATAAAATGACTAAAATGGACAAAAATCACTCCAAATTTAAGAAAAATAACCAACAGTAATTTCAAATTTGGCGCCAAAATGGCAAAGGCTAATAATGGATGAGAATAGTCCCTCCATTTAAAAAAAAATTATTAAAAATTGATTTTAAATGGATTTTGGGCATTTTTAAGGCCCAAAAATTTTTTTCCAAAAAAACATTTTTTGGGCATTTTTCCGACGTCATAGTTGGTTTATCAAGCCATCAAACATGAGTTATACTATACGTCCATTCAGATATGTCAGATTCGGATTCTAGGCCCTTGAAAAAGCCTAAAAAATGTTTATAAGCCTTTTTACAAAAAATACAGAAAAATCATTTTTTGGAACCCATAAATTCCCAAAATTTTTTCCCTGAAACCCATATAATTTAGGCCTTTAACAGGGTGATGATGTATGTATAAGGTTTCGCCTTTTTGGGCCATAAAGAAGCCTCTAATCGATGGGGGAGGGCATCCATCATCATCACCATCATGAGGGTGTTAATGCGCTGGGCAAACAAACACTTCCTCATCCCGAGCCTGCTGCTTTTAGGGCATTAGGGCTGCTGCTGGAAAATCCATAATAATAGTTGGGGACTGGAAAATCGCAATTTATGGCTTTGAAAACTTAAAAATCGCAATTTTCGAACCTAAACAGGCTGAAAACCGCAAATTTCGACCCTAAAATGGGTAAAAATCGATTTTTTCGACCTTAAAAGAGTGGAAAATCGCAATTTTCGACCCTAAACAGGCTGAACTCGCAAAATTGACTCTAAAATGGCCTTAAATCACAAATTTTGCCTTAGAAGGCTGAAATTCACAACATTTTACCTGCCTAAAATGGCAGAAATCGTAATTTATGCCTTTGAAAACGGTGCAAATCGCATTTTCAATATTGCAAGCAAAAACGCATATTTTTTAGAATTTTTTGTGACCATTAAAAGGTTGAATATCGCAAAATTCGACCCTAAAATGGCTGAAAGTGAGGATATAGCAAATCCCAATTTTTACTTAAAATCCCTGGAAAAGACATTTTTCGGCCTTATAAAAGGCTAAATAACAGTTTTCGACTCAAATAAAGTGTGAAAAAAAAATTCATGTCAAAACACAAGATATACAATTCCAACTTTTGGCCCTAAAATATTAAAATGCTAAAATTAATTAAAAATAAGGTTGTAAAATCGTCAGAAGCTAGAAAATATGCGTCAAACTCCGCCTAAAAAATTAATGGACTCATAGATTTGCGTCAAATCTCTCCAAAAACACCAGAAAAATCATAAAAATGCGTAAAATCGTCGAAAAATTGTCGTAAATTTTTGATGGGCTGCTGTCATACATGTTTCTCATCAAAATGGCGCCCATTCTTGAAGAGTTTGCAGCTGTTCTCTATGCTATAAATATGTACCCTCAAAAATTGAAATCGAAAAATCCATAAAATTTTTGGAACTTAAATTCCCACTCTTCGGGTTATTCCAAAAATCACTAATATAATTTTTTAAATTATATTAGTGATTTTTTAAAGGGGTTAAAAAAAGGTTTAAAAAAATTTCCAATCTATTTTTCAACACCCTAGCACCCACAAACTTGGATTTAGAAATTTTTTAATTTTATCATAATCTAACCACTCTAAAAAAACATCAAACTTACAACTTAAACAAACTTACATTTATCAAGTTTTTTATGTATAGGGTTGATAGATGGAATAATTTGTATTTATATAGATAATTATTACCAAACTATTACAGCTTTTAAACTCTCCAAATCCAAAATAATTTCTATTTGAATGCATTTTTGCCCCTAAAAATATTCAGAAATTTTTTTCTATTTTATAAAAATCAACTCGTTTTTATGGATTAAATATTTTAAAGAAAAAATTAGGCCCCTATCCCTACCAATTACCCCTCTCAAATCACCAAAATTTTGCACTTACCCATCATCCATTGACGTCAATCCCTCCTCCGGGGGCTCCTTGGCCACCAATTTCCCCGTGTTTTTATGTTTTGTTTTGGTTCCGACGACTGATCAGCGTCGGCTTTTTGCCCTAGGGCACAGGTGTGCAATGCAAACTGATCGATCGGACGAAGCGATCGATCAGAGCAGAGCAAGGGGGCCAAGTGTTCTCCGCCCAGATCCGATCCCGTCTCGTGGTGCCCACATCCCCGCCCGGGAATGGATACATTCTTACCCCCGAATACCAATTTTTTGGAGTCCAATTCCTGGACCAGAATTATCGCCTTCAGCAAGTTTCGGGTTCTAAAATCAGAACCTGGTTCCAGAATTTCTAGGTGGGCCAGAATATCGACACCCTGGTTCACTTGCTCGTACTACGTAGAATACGCTGCGCCTTCAGAATTTTATTAGGGCCTCTGATTCCTGCATCTATGTAGAGACCAGAGCTGGGCGAATTTTGTATTTCGTGTTTCGCGAAATTTCACGATTTTTTCCCATTCCAAATTCTGTTTTTTCGGAACACTCCAGTGTATGGTCCAGCTCTGATCTGACTTGTGTTAATCTGGTCCCAGAAATAGCATTCGATCAGAATAACCTGTCCAAATTGATCAATAATCACCACCAAACAACCTTTTAAGATAATTTTTTTCGGAAAATTTAAGAAAAAAATACCCGTTTAAGTCGTTGGGTCTTTGAATCCATCGGATCCACACAATTTTTCTTTTTGCTTTTTCTTATAAATAGCTCGAAAATCTCATTCACAAAAGTTCAATTTATCCCGCCAAACACAAAAATAAATCCAATCCAATTTTGTGCGTTTGCGTGATGGCCCTCTCGAGAGTGCCCTAACCCCCTAAGGGCCAATTTAATATTATGCCCTCCCTCCTTCGACGCAATTTTTTTTTTTGTTGACGCACAGCGGGAAAAGTCATTATAAATCCAATCCAATTTCATCGAAGTACGAATCCTACAAGATTTTTTAGGCTCTTACGTATGGCGTTTTTCATAGTTTTTATTTTTTTTTGAATTTTTCAGAAAATCCATGTTTTTCTTTATATGAAAATAGAGCTCGACTCCGGATCCGGGCCCGGCCCGGACTTCTCTCGGAACCGGGGTCCAGGGTCCGTGTCCGGCCTTTTTGGGAGGACCCAGGACTTTCCCAGACCCGGACTTTCGGGTTCCGGATCCGGTCAGGGGTGTTTCCAAAATCCGGGTCCGGGGTCCGGGTCCAGAGTTTTTAAAAATTTCGAGTTCTAATGAAAAATAAAGCAGGAATTTCAAGGTTTGTGATTCAATTGGTGACCTTTTTCCATTTTTTTACATAATTTTAGCATTTTATGGCAATTAAAAATTCGTCTTTATTTTATTTTATTTTCTCTCGGGACCATACTTGTGGATATTATTTTTGGATTCAATTTTTTTTATTTTTCTCATGGGTTTAACCCCAAAAATCCAATGAAAATTTGTGCCTTTTTGGGCCATAAGATTATAATACGAAAATGGCACATTTTTCATCCCTTATAATCCCTCGCCTAAGAATCCCATCAATCACTCATTTTTCCTGAATTCTATGAGGGTAAAAGGATTTGGATTCGTCGGAGTTGCCTTTTTAATTTCAAAGAAATTTTCCTGATTATTTTTTCCTTTCTAATATTTAGAAAAATTCCATCACTTTCACTCATTTTTCGGAACTGCATTTTTTAGGCCATAAAATTTTAATTTTTTAATCGTTTTTTAAAAGAAATTTGGAATCATTTTTTGCCAATTTTTCCGCCCTCCAAAAATTTCCAATTTTGGCCATGAATTTCCAACGAATTTCCGGCGTCGGCCAATTTTGGCACAATTTTTTTTTGGTCTTTTCGGAGGAGAACCATCTCTCTCTATTTTTGAAGGATTATTTGGCCCTTAAAAACATTGATAATTTGTTAGGCTTTTCTGCAAATCAGGCCAAAAAACGGTTTGAAATTTTGGTCCAGAAAGGATTTTCTTTTATTTTTATTTTTTTTTGGCAATTTTGATTTATCATTTATTAAAAATTGTTTTTTTTTCAGATTTTAACAGCCTAAATAATAATATTTGCATG
>LDKF01002241.1:18209-29509 GCA_001026735.1 Rotylenchulus reniformis | reverse complement strand
GGGGGGGGGGGATATTGGAGAAGGAGGGAATACAAGAACATTACGGTATTTGCCTTTTGCCCAACCAAGTATGCTTGCCTGGTAGTAGTAGCTCACCTTTTCGGCACTCGCGCTCTCCCCCAAATCGCCGTTGGCTATCAGTGCAGTCTTCTGCATTGGGTCCATCTCCTGCTGCATGTGCAGGTCCGCCTGCAGCACGCCTTCATACAAACAAGGCAGTAAGAAGAAGAAAACCGAACAGGCCAGCATGGCAAGACTGTGGTAGTGGTGGGTGGGAATGATAAATTGGTTAGAGAAGATGCTGAAAATTCGAAAAATTATCTCACTCACAGACATTTAAGGGGACGGACTTTCATGTTGTAACATAATTTTTTTGCGCTGTTTGAAGCAATTTCTTAGAGCAGATAAATGGATATTTTGGCATTTTATGCCATAAGCTCTTATTTGCCGTTTTAGAGCTTTGTTTTTTTTTGAAAAATTTTACGTAAAAATGCAAGAAAATCCAAAAAATCGACTTTTTCCATTTTTTGAAAAAGAAAATTGAATAACTTTTTGTTTTTCATTTTTCATAAAAATTGCTTTTCAAGATTAAAAATCAATTTTTGAATAATAATATTTTACATTTTTTGCCAAAATTTCGTTAATTTTTTTTTGCCAATATTTCGTTAATTTTGATTTTGTTAGTGCATATTTTTATATTTAGCATTTGTAGGACATAATATCCGGGTCCTAATGATTAAATTGGTCACTAAACTCAATCTCCCTAGAGTGATCTCTATAAAAAAACTACGAATTTATGACCAAATCAGCCCGTTTTCGGCCTTTATAATAAAAAATAAAATAAAGAAAAAATTCTGGTCTAGGTCGTAACTAAAAAAAGTGCCAAATAGGGCAAAACTAAACAAACGCCAAATGCTAAGGCTTGGCCGAAAACTTTTTTGAAGCATACTAGGCAAAATAACCAATGTGCATAATTTTATACTCTATCTTCTAGTATATACATACCTATATATTAATTTTTCGAAATTCGAATAAAAAATTGAAATTTTCCCGAGATAACGAAAAATGCGAATTTCGAAAAATTAAAAATACCAGAATATAGAGCACATTTACTTTTTACACTTTTGGCCTAGCATGCATTAAAAAATTTTCGGCTAAGCTTTTGCATTTGGCACATTTTTAGTTACGATCTAGCACCAAAAATTCCAAGTTGGTCATCCATTCATCGGATAAGATAACAAAATGAAAATGTTCACAGATAATGGGGGATAGGAGAGGGCGATGGGTACTACTTATAAGTTATTAAACATAGGGTACATGTCTCCTATAATCTTAGTAAGATGATTGCCTCATTTTGCAACGAATTTGTGCATCTTTGGCAGATAGTGTGGTCAATGATGAGAGTGCAGAGAAATAGACAATGACCACCAAGATGAAAGACCAAAGATCAACATGGGAAGGGGAGGGGACTAACATGTAATATTGGACAATCGCCGCCGATCACGACCTTGACCATTATGTAGAATTTGAATTTTTTGATTGGTGTGACCGGCGCAGAAGTCCTTGATCGTGCCGTGAAAATCTGACAGTGGGAAAATCCTGCAGTAAAATAAAATTTAAAATATTCTACACAGGAAGACAAGAAGTTAGAAAAATAAAGTTATTATACGATTGTAGTTATTATAAACCAATAAAAACATTTTTAAGCTAGAAATCCAGGGCTTATAAAATTTTCGAAAATTTGAAAAAATGAGGTCGGTTGAAAATTTTGGAAAATAACAAGCCTATTAAATTTTTAAATTCGAAGAGAACCCCGAAACTATGATAATTATGGGAAATCTGCGTGAGATATAATAAAAATAGTTGAAATTAAAAGAAGAAAAAACCGAAGCTCGTGAAAACATTTTTAAAATTTCCTTTAAAAACTGAGTATGCCTCATTTAAAATTTCCTTCATTTTTGTGAACAGTAATTTTTAATCTTTTACTATCTTATCCCCTTTCGGAACCGCCGACACCGTGCAAAATTATTTCTTAGGAAAAGGGTTCAAAATTCGTAAAATATTTCATATGTGCTTATTTCAACCCCCNTTGAACATTTTCATTTTGTTATCTTATCCTATGGTGGATGACCAACATGGAATTTTTCCTTATTATATATTTTTTATTATATGTAAAGGCCAGAAGGGGCTGATTTGGTCATAAATTCGTAGTTTTTTCAAGTATAACTATTTTTATTCATATATCTTGTAAATTATATCCTTCAAAAATGGAGATTCATGAGTAGGTATTTATATAGGGATCACTCTGGGAGATCGAATTCAGTGACAAATTTAATCATTAGAGCCTGGTTTTTTAAGTCCTAAAAACACTAAATAGACACATAAAATATGCACTAAAAATGCTAAAATATGCTCCGAAATTGGCGAAATTTTAGCAAAAAAAAATCAAAATCCAATTTTGTGAAGATTATTTCAATTTTTTTTCAAAAAAATTCGTATATAAATGAAAAAATTACAAAAAAGACGAAAAAGACGAAAATTTTTATATTTAATTGTATTTTTACTTAAGAATTTCAAAAAATGCCAAATATGCTCTAAAAACGGCAAATAAGTGGCTTATGTCATAAAATCAAATATGCATTTGCTCTAAAAGTTGCTTCAAAACGTATGCGCAATTTTTTTTTGTTGCAACATGAAAATCGGGCCCCTATCTATTAATCATTGACCAAAGGTCTGTCCCTTAAGTCTCTGTGAGAGAGATAATTTTTCGAATTTTCAGCATCTTCTCTGACCAATTTATCATTCCCCACCCATCACTACCACAGTCTTGCCATGCTGGCCTGTTCGGTTTTCTTCTTCTTGCTGCTCTGTTTTTATGCAGGCGTGCTGCAGGCGGACCTGCAGCAGCAGGAGATGGACCCAATGCAGAAGACTGCACTGATAGCCAACGGCGATTTGGGGGAGAGCGCGAATGCCGAAAAGGTAAGCTACCACTCACTACAAGGTGAAGCAGATCGTCCCTCCTCTCCCCTCGCGCTAGAAAAATGATTTAACTTTTTTCAGGATAACTTTCTAAATGTCAGATATAAACTTGCAAGTACAATTATCCGATTTGGCCAAGTGAGAAAAAAGTTTTGGCCATAAAATCGTGGTTTTGGCCAAAGCTCTGGCCTTTTTCTACTTGGCCAAATCGGATAGTTGTTTGTACAGATATCGCTAAACTAATCGTGTACTCTATAATTTAGAAAATTAGCAAAATGAGTAATTTGTGCTTGGTATAAAATTTACGGATTCCCCTGAACGCGATATTTTTCGAAATTTTCATTTTTCCAAATTTTTGAAATTTATCTTGGGAATAAAAAATAGTTTTTTCTGGAAAAAATAAATATTTTTTTATCAAAAGCTCAATTTGATATTATCAAATGGCTTTCAACTTATTCATTAAAATTATAAAAATCTTATGCTAAATTTCAGTCCGTTGAGGGTGCATCGCTAGAGAATAAGCAGAGCGAAATTTGGAAGCAGAACGAGTATCGAAAAAGGTAGGAAAATTTTGAAAAAAATATTTATAATTATTGTAATATTTTTAAGAATTGATAAAGTAGTGAACTCCATAGAACAGCAGCTGATACAGTACGGTCATTGGGGAAATATATATTATTATTATATTTTTAAGATTTGATAATATGGCGAAATCCATAACTCAGGATCTGGCTCAATTTCTTGAACGCAATACACCAAACAGGGAGGCAAATCAAGTACTAAATCTTTTGGCAGTAGGGAATAGAGTTAGACATTTTGGGAAAAACACGTACCAGTATTCAAAGGACAGCTTATTAAAAATAGGTGAAAAAGTATTGGTATTTGGCTTAGAACAGATCATCAAAAAACCAGCAGAAAGTATAACGTACTTTATGTTATAACACCGTCTTGTTTAACATGGTTTAAAAAATTCAGATTTATTTTCAGTTTTCGGTCCACAATTTTTATCTCCAAAGGAATTTAAAATTGGGATGATTAAAAACCCTATTTACTTACATCTTACATAAAAATGCCTTCTTTATTAGCGGCTTTGTTTTTTAATAATTTTTAAATTTTTCATGAAAAAAAAATAATTTTCAGGAGAAGGTCAAGGTTGCTGAACAACCAGAGCAACCTACGGAGGAGGAGGATAAAGAAGTGCGGAATAAATACGGAGAGTAAAACATGAATGAAGGAAAAGCTCTTTTATTAATTTCTCTTTTTATTTTTTGCACATGAATCATCAGAATAAATTAATTTTGAAAAATTTCTAATCAATTATTGTTTATAAATTTTTATCCTTTTTCATAATCTGATCTGTTTTTTTGTTGAGGAGAAGGTTTCAAATTTTCGTCCTAAATATATAAAATTAAGCATAAACTTAGGGTGCTCAAGGATACCAAATATGGGTGGTCAATAGAATCACATTCTAATTCGTAAGTGTCCTAAACTGGGTATTCTAGCGCGGGTTGCTTATTCATAACTACCGTATTCCCTCTATTAGAACGGCCCCCTCTAATAGACCGGCCCTCTCGAGGATGGTTGAAAAATAGATCGGCCCCCTCCATTAGTCCATCCATTAGTCCCCGGCCCCAACAAAAAGACCTCCAAAAGCCCCACAGTCGAAATTTTTATTAAATTTATTTTTGATGATGTAAACGTTTTTTAGGGGAAACGACCGGCGGGAAAATGATGTGCACCGCCAGCAGTTGGGAGAAATCTTAGATATTTCGTAATCAATAACTTATTAGTTGATCCGATAGTTTTCAGTTTGATTCAGTCTGATAACTTGCAATTTCATGGGACAGCTATGCCATTGCACATTAGAGTTCAAACAGCATGTACGGTGGTACTGTACAATAGTTGTCAGGAGGGTGCAATGACGTTTTAAAAAAAAGATCAAAACTCAATATGTCCTCTAAAATCATGAAAATCCGACAGAGGGAAAACACTGAAAAAATCCGACAATGGGAAAATTCGCTAGTAAGCAGTCTCAAAAAATGATTTTATGTTCAAAAATAAGAACATTTTTTCATTTGGCTTCGACAATTAAGAAAAAATCAATTTATTCATATAATTATATAATAAACATTATGCATTCGCGCTTGCGCGGGTTGCTTATTCATAGACTTAGCCGACTAACGCTCGTAAGTTGCCTAATATATATATCACTGATAATCTTGGACGAAGAACTCATTTTTGCAACGAATTTGTACATCTTTGGCAGATAATGCTGAAAATGATGAGAGTGCAGAGAAACAGATAATGATAACAAAAGGTGAAAGACCAAAGATCAACATGGGAGGAGAAGTGAAACATGTAATATGGATATGTATGGACAACCGATCATGCTCTTGACGCTGCCCCAAGATTCGCCTACACCAAAATTCGTCTAATAGCAAATGCCATTTGCGGGTTCTACATGCCATTTTAGGGGTTTACATGCCAGTTTGGGGGGTCTACATTAGAGACCGGATCGAGACGAGATTATTCGAGATTTTTCGAGAATCTCGATTCGAGATTCTAGAAATTCAACATTCTTGAAATTCAACGTTTATGCCAAAAACGTATATAGTGGATTTATTGCTTACCTATATTATTTTAATCGTGTTAAAATAATCGTGTTAAATAAATAATACTTCGTATTTGCGCTAAAAAAGAACATTAGCCTTTTTTTGCAAACCATCTCAAGGTTGGCCTTATTTTAACACGATTAAAATAATATAGGTAAGCAATAAATCCACTATATACGTTTTTGGCATAATCAAGTGGAACAAAAATTAACCGACAGATAAGGGGAGGATAGTGCATAGTACTTATCTATCACAAAAAAATTAAGTAAAAAGGTCGACAAGGCATCGGTTAGCGGTTTTACGGTAAAATTACTGTAATAGTTATTTTTTTCAGATGCTTAAAAATCGATTTTTTCCCCAAAAAATGATAAAGGATACAAAATCATATAAATTAATTATCAATGGTAAAATAATCAGTGGGAAAAAACAATTTTGAATCGATTTTCTGACCCCCTATTTTCTGACCCCCTCTGCTGGCGGGGAAGTCGGAGGCCCCGATAGGGTCCACCGGAGAAAATTTTGAAAAATTAGACACTTCTTTGAAAAAAATCAAAATCGAAGCCAAAAATTCCGGAAAATTTATTCTTAAAATTGATGTGCAAAAAAAATAAAATAAAAAAGAAATGAATGAAAGTGCTCTTTCTTCTTTCATCTTTTACCCTCTGCATTCATGTCAATGGCCTAGTATGTGGCCTAGGTTGTTCCGCACTTCCTTACTCGCCTCCTTAGGTTGCCCTGGTTGCTCAGCAACCTTGATCTTCTTCTGAAAATTAATTTATTTTCATGAAAAATAAAATTATATGCAATTTTATTGTAATTAATAGGGGCTCTCAATCTTCTTTTTTTTAATTTTTGGAGATAAAAGTTGTGGACGCTGGAGATACACGGAAATTTCGACTGTAAGGGCAAAATCTTTTTATAAGCTTTTTTCAGACCTTGTTAGACCAGTAATATAAAAGGCAAAATTTGCAGAATTTTATGCTCTATCTTCTATTTTATTTTTTTTTAGTTCAACCAAAAAATTAAAAAATTTCGTGTAGTTTTTGGTCGAATTTAGAAGAAAAAAAAATAATTAAAAAACCAGAAGATAGAGCATAAAATTCTGCACAATTTTGCCTTTTATACCGTAAAACCTGTATTATAATGCAATTGACCCCCCCCCCCTCTGCTGGTGGGGGACTGAAAGATATAACCCCCTGCATTAGAACCCCCGAGGGTTCTAGCCAAAAATTTGAATTTTTATATATGGAAAAGATTTCAAAATTGAATGGAATCATTATAGGTTTTTATTTTTTTGCCTCGTGGCAGAAAAAAAAGTTTTGTGGTTCAATGATTTTGTTCAAATATTCGAGACAAATTTTTTGACCGAATTTCGCATCCAGAATCCCGTTTTAGTGGTGTATTTTGTTCCAGGATCTCATTTTTAGAGGTGATTTTTGGACCTCATTTTTAATTAATTAAAGTTCTGATGAGGGAAAATACTAAAAAATAAGATGATTGTTAATGAATTTTGGAGATTTAGCAAATAACCCATCTCATCATTCAAAAATGGGGTCGAAAAAATAGTAGCCTCTCCCCCTCTCCACGCCGAGGTTAAAATATATAGCCCCACCCCTGCAATTGAACTCCCCTGTAATAGGCCCCCTCTCGAGGGGGATTGAAAAATATAATCCCCATGGGTTATAATACAGGTCTTACGGTACATACTTTAGCAAGTTTCAAAAGAAGTTTTTTTGACAAGACGGGCCAAAACCAAATTGGCCACGTATTTTTAACGCCGATTGGCCTTTTTTTGGCACCAAACTGTCTAAAAGCAAATGTAGGCATGCAAAAAATATACCTGATTTATTGCCTGAAACTTTTTCCGATATTTTTGAAAAATGATATTTTTTAAAGAATTTTGAAAATTTCAAGTAATTGAATAATTAAAAAAAGAAAAAAGTATAATTTTCTGTTTATATTTGCCTTTCAGCATTTGCTGGCTTTTAACTTTGCTGGTTATGCTGGCTTTTAAACGACCCGTATTAACTCACGTACCCCTTTTCTAGTGTTTTTGTACGTGACTACGTTAGACGGATAATACTCGAGTACGGTTTTCGAGTACAGTGTTTTTCACAAAATTTCCTGTACTACGTACACATACTTCATGAAGCACATTATACTTTCTACTGGTTTTTTGCTGACTGTTCTAACTAAGACACCCGTACTTTTCACGTGTTTTTAATAAGTTGCCCCTTGAAATGTTTTCGCAAAATGTCTAACTCCATTTCCTACCAAAACATTTACTTGTTTCGCCTTCTTGTTTGGTGTATCGCGAAGTTCTTTAACTCGGTCTAGGACTCAGTACCTAAAGTGATACAAAAGTCTGGAATTTTTTAACGTAGTTTATAAATTCTCAATAGCATTCCTACTCTATAAGCTTCTGTTCCGTGGATTTCATCGTATTATCAATCCTTAAAATTAATCATATATTATAGTTTCCCTAATAACTTTCCTACTGTATAATCAGCTGTATTATGGAGTTCGTCACATCGTCCAATCTTAATAACATAATAATATACCGTATTCTCTAAAATAAGCCCCCCTCCGGCTTATTTTTCTTCAACCCCTCTCCAAAGGAGAGCTTGTTTTAGAAGCGAGGCTTACTTTTTCAAAGACCCGAGGGTGAGAGTAAACATACATAAATTCTCAAAGAAAATTTCAATTTAGTGGTGTTTTTAATTCCAATTTTTGATGTACAATATGTTATGGAGGGGACAGAGAGAGAAGGCGGAGGATAAACAAAATAGAGCATAGGCGAAAAAGAGGAAATGAAGTCAGAGAAAAATGAGAAATTGTCTCTGTCCTGTACGTTAATATACTTGTAAATTTTGCAAAGAAGGTTTTTAGAGGGGAGGCTTATTTTTTTCAACCCCTCTCTAAAGGGGGCTTATTTTAGAGGGGAGGCTTATATTAGAGAGAATACGGTATATTTTTTTTCAAAACTATCCTACCTTTTTCGATTCTCGTTCTGCATCCAAATTTCGCGTTGTATATTCTCTTTCTCCGCATTCTCATCTCTTAAAAATTAAATCATATACATACCATATTTTCCCCAGTGGCATTCCTACTGTATCCGCTGCTGTTCTATGGAGTTCACCACATTAGCAATTCTTAAAAATATAATAATAATAATATATATATAACATTTTTCCTTCAAAACTTTCCTACCTTTTTCGATAGTCGTTCTGCGCCCAAATTTCGCGTTGCATGTTCTCTAAAGGTGCACCCTCAACGGACTGAAATTTAGCATATGAGTCGCCAATTTTTTTAATTAATAAAAAATTTGAAGGCAGCGTCAGGGTGGCGATTTTACCTTATTTTTCAGGCATTTGCCTTAAAAAGTGGTCCTCGCCTTATTTTTGCCTTAATTCTTTCATTTGCCTTATTTTTAATTTTTTGCCAAAATTAATTATTTTTGACTAGAAAATTGGGCAATTGGTCAAAACCTTGTTCAATTTTCTCATGGAAAATGGCCCAAATCCTCAAAATTTTCTCCGGCGGCCCCTGTCTGGGGCCGCCAACACCTCTTAATATCGTGATACCTATTACTTCTGAAATTTTCTAAGCAAAAAAAAATGTTCAATTTTCTTAAGGAAAAGGCCATAAATGCGAAAAAATTTCTTCGGCGGCACCCCCTCCCGTGTTAAAATTCCTTTCAAAAAATTTGCCTCGAAATTTTTGAATGAAACTCAGTTTGGAAACAAAAATATAAAGTTGAAACTCTTCAATTCACTTGTTTCTATCAAATTGAATCCCCGATTTTGTTGTTCTCAAGCTTATGATCTCTTCCTTTCCAACCCAGAATTGCTCAAAAATGTGTCACAGTAGAGAAATATCAAGTTAAATTTATTTTTTATCTGTAACATATGATTTTAAAGCATTTTAAAGAGCGCCTTATTTTTGCCTTATTTTTGAAAAATTTTGCCATAATTTTGCCTTATTTTTTATGCCGGAGCCTTATTTTTGGTGTTTAGGGATCGCCATCCTGGGCAGCATCCATAATAGCCATTTGTTGATGAAAGTTATCAAATTGAGCTTTTTGTTAAAAATATTAATTTTTTTTCAGAAAAATTTCCATAAGAAAGTTTTCTTATTCGCACCTGATTAGTTTAGCGATGCCCATATGAATTGGTCCATTATTAAGGAAGATTTGGCCAAAATAGATGGCTTTTGCCAAATTTCAGTATTTGGGCCATAACCTTTTTCCTAGTTGGATGGGAGTAGGCTAATTTTTAAAATCGTTTTTTCAGGTCGCTTAATGCAATTAAATAGAGAATGTTGAATTATTACCAAAAGATAAAATAATGAACTCTATATTACCAAAATTTTGAGAAAAAATTATTTTAAATATAAATTTTGACGCGCGCGCAAGTAACCCGCTTCAACTCATGCCTGCTTGTAATCCGTTTTAGTGAAACATTTATGCGCGTCATGAAATCGCGGAGCTAAAAAAATTTGCGATTCTCGGGATTATTTGCGCTGAGATTATAAAAAGATAAAAAGTTTAATCCTGGCCCCTGGCCCAATCCTTGTCTAGTATTAGTTTACCTTTTCGGCACTCGCGCTCTCCCCCAAATCGCCGTTGGCTATCAGTGCAGTCTTCTGCATTGGGTCCATCTTTTGATGCTGCTGCAGGTCCGCCTGCAGCACGCCTGCATAAAAACAGAGCAGCAAGAAGAAGAAACCCGAACAGGCCAGCATGGCAAGACTGTGGTAGTGATGGGTGGGGAATGATAAATTGGTCAGAGAAGATGCTGAAAATTCGAAAAATTATCTCTCTCACAGAGACTTAAGGGACGGATCTTTGGTCAGTGCTTTATAGGGGCGCCTAAAAGTACAGCATTATATAAAAAACCGCGTAAAAAAACTTCGGAAAAATCTCGTATATTTACGTATAATATTCGAGAATAAACGGCAAAATCTCGTATAAACCAAAAAAAAAACTTTTAAAAATGTATTTTTACGTTCTTTTTTAGCTGAAAAAGGTAAAAACTTTTTCTAAATTGAACAATTTTTTGTTTTTCATTTTTTTTCATAAAAATTGTTTTTTTCAAGAAGATTTTCATAAAAATTGTTTTTTTCAAGATTAAAAATCAATTTTTGAATAAGAATATTTTACATTTTTTTTGCCAAAGTTTCGTTAATTTTTGGAGCATATTTTGACTTTGTTAGTGCATATTTTTATATTTAGCATTTATAGGGCATAATATCCGGGTCCTAATGATTAAATTGGTCACTGAACTCAATCTCCCTATAGTGATCTCTATAAACACTCATGAAGGTCCACTTTCTGATTATTAATGAAAAGAATAATATGTTTTTGAAGTATTCATATAATTTATAAGAAAAATGAAAAAAATAGTTACCGTATTTCCTGTATTAGGACCCCCGGGGATTTATTTTTCAGCCCACCTCAGGGGGTGTTATTACAGGGAGGGGACTAATTGCAGGGGGAGGATTTATTTTCCAACCTCAGTCGTGAAGAGGGGGGGGGCACTATTTTTCGACCCCGTATTTGAATGATGAAGTGTACGGTAAATGTTTAAAACTAGTCAAAAAATTTTAATAGGATAAATTTCTTCATAAAAAACAAAAAAGTTCCCATTTTCTCCTCTAAATTTCTTTTTTTCTTCATCTCTGAAGAGGAAAATTGATAGGACCTCC
>LDKF01002241.1:0-18109 GCA_001026735.1 Rotylenchulus reniformis | reverse complement strand
ACCAATAATTGGTATCCTTGAGCACCCTAAGTTTATGCTTAATTTTATATATAAGTATTTAGGACGAAAATTTGAAACCTTCTCCTCAACAAAAAATCAGATCAGATTATGAAAAAGGATAAAAATTTATAAACAATAATTGATTAGAAATTTTTCAAAATTAATTTATTCTGATGATTCATGTGCAAAAAATAAAAAGCGAAATTAATAAAAGAGCTTTTCCTTCATTCATGTTTTACTCTCCGTATTTATTCCACACTTCTTTATCCTCCTCCTCCGTAGGTTGCTCTAGTTGTTCAGCAACCTTGACCTTCTCCTGAAAATTATTATTTTTTCATGAAAAATTTAAAAATTATTAAAAAACAAAGCTGCTAATAAAGAAGGCGTTTTTATGTAAGAAGATAGGGGTTTTAATCATCCCAATTTTAAATACCTTTGGAGATAAAAATTGTGGACCGAAAACTGAAAATAAATCTGAATTTTTTAAACCATGTTAAACAAGACGGTGTTATAACATAAAGTACGTTATACGAAATGCTGGTTTATAACGACCGTGCTAACGTACCCGTACTTTTCTAACGTACCGTTTTTTGTAGTGACTTCATTATACGGGTAATTTATATATTTCCAGTATTTTCACAAAATTTCCTGTAGTACACACATGTACTTCATGAAGTACTTTATACTTTCTGCTGGTTTTTTGATGATCTGTTCTAAGCCAAATACCAGTACTTTTTCACCTATTTTTAATAAGCTGTCCCTTGAATACTGGTACGTGTTTTTCCCAAAATGTCTAACTCTATTCCCTACTGCCAAAAGATTTAGTACTTGTTTCGCCTTGCGGTTTGGAGTATCGCGTTCAAGAAATTAAGCCAGATCCTGAGTCATGGATTTCACTATATTTTCAGACCTTAAAAAATTGCATCAAAAATTTTTCTCAATAGCATTCCTACTGTATCAGCTTCTGTTCCATGGATTTTATCGCATTATCAATCCTTAAAATTAAATCATATACTATAGTTTCCCTAATAACATTCCTACAGTATCAGCAGCTGTTTTATGCAGTTCACCGTATTATCCAATCTTAAAAATATAATAATATACCGTATTCTCTCTAAAATAAGCCCCTTGGCTTATTTTTTCAACCCTTCTCCAAAGGGGGGCTTATTTTAGAGGGGAGGCTTATATAGAGAGAATCAGGGCTGTGCACGGGCCTGCTCCAGGCCGGCCCGGCCCGACCCGTACGCTACCAGGCCCGGCCCGGATAGGCCCGGAAAAAAAATTTTTACTCAAATTTTTCCAAAATTTTTTAAAATTTTTCCAAAAAATTTTTGGCAGAATTTTTTTACCATTTTTAAAAATCATAAACATATCAAGAATTGCGATTTCAAATAATATATTTGATTTTTTCTATCATCTTGAAAAAAATTTTAATGAACAAAAAAATTTTCAGAATTTTTTAACTGTTTTAAAAAACTTTATAAATTTTCATAGGCTGATAAATAGGGTTAATATTTTCTCCTAATTTTGCCAAGAAAACTTCACAATAAAAACGCTTAGTACAGGGTGCGCCAAAAGTCTTGACCCTCAGTAAAAACTAAATAACTTTTTTATTTGTTGATCAAATTACAATCAAATATATTATAATTTATTAGATTTTAAACATCCCGCCCTTGGGACAAAAATAAAGATCAAATTGCGCGAGAATATTTTTGTAAATGCGCCACACCTTTTTTTCAAGAATTTTGGTCCAATTTCTAGGAAGGGCTAGGCTGAGCGATTCCAAATTTTTAAGAAGAGTAGACCAGGTCTTAACCTTCAAAATGATCCAGAGCAGGGCTGCACGAAATTTCGAGTTTCGAGTCCTCGAAATTTCGAGTTTTTTTGGTTTCGAGTTTCGAGAAAATGCTCGAAACTCGAAACTATTATGCACCGAACTATGGGGGGTCAGGCTGGCAACATGCACTCCTATGAATGGGGCCTTCATTTAAATATTTTTTTATCAACACGATTCTCCTGCATATTTGTCTAGCTGTCGGTCATCTACACTATTTCGCTTTTTCCACTCCCTAGTTTAGCATACCGAATCGAATAGGAACAATGCAAAAAATATACGAAATATCCCCAAAGACAATACATCTCCAAAAAGAATTTCCAGACTCAAAAATCTTTATACTTATACAGGACTTGAAGAATTTCCACAAACCTGTAATCTTCAAAAAATCACAAATGTCATTTTTAAAATTTCGCATGCTTCGGCGTTTGAAAAAAATCCCAAAAAATGAAAAGGGTGCCCCAGTTTAAAAATTTTTCAAAATATTTCGAAAAAATTTTTCCACCAAAAACATAAATTTGGTCAATTTCCTCAAGAAAATTTCAAAAAACTTCAAAAAAATTTTGCCGGCGGCCCCTATCGGGGCCTTCCTCTCCTCATTCCCCCCCCCCTGAAATTTTTTCTGGTTACGCAACTGGTAAAGGACATAGGATTTTGAAAATTACAGGACAGGATCCTATTATAGGATTTATAGGATTTATCCTGTACATGCTTTATTTTGCTTTTTTCTTTTTTTACAGGATGCCCACAAAATTTTTTGAAAATTTTTCAAAAGTTTCGAGTTTCGAGTCCTCGAAATTTCGAGGTTTTTTGAGTTTCGAATTTCGAGTTTCGATTTCGAGTAAGCATCCCAGTTTCGTCCTGTTTCGAGTTTCGAGCAAAATCCGAGTTTCGTGCAGCCCTGATCCAGAGAGAATAATTCTTTCAAAGGAATAATCAGGAAAAATATGGAATTTAATAGAGGGATATTTTTGGAATTTGCCAAATTTGAGGGTCAAAAATCGATTGGTCATTCACTTGTAAGGCTTATAACTTGGCTCTTACCAAAGCTAGAGACATAATCTTTTTTGTCATAGTTAGAGACTAAATCAGCTATGAAATCTGTAAAAATTGGTTCCAGATTAATTTCATAAAAGAAAGTTACACGATCAATAAAAAAATTTCCTTTTGCGACGCAGCTATGGGTTGGGAACTTTTTTCATAACTTATTTATGATCAACCAAAATGGAAATTTTTAAGTGGAAGTTGTAGAGAACTTATTGCAATATAAAATAAAAATAAAGATATTTTTCAACATTCATTCTTGAATTTATTCAGAATTTTTTTATTGTCCGATTTTTTCTTCTCCCTCGAGTAGCCAAACATGGTTGTAATTTTAGATGCTCTGATTTTCTACTTGGTTAATGTTTTTTTCGAAAATTGGTGAATTAACTTTTTAGAGAATTGAATGGGCTACAAAATAAAAATAAAACAATTAAATAATTTTATTTTCAAACAAAAGTTAGGGGCAGAGAAATGAAAGGGTCAAGACTTTTGGCGCACCCTGTAATTTACTTTGACTTTCTATAAAAAATTATAAAAATTCATCTTCAATGAGTTCCGATACAGTTGAAAATTTTTTCAAAAATTTTAAAAAATTTTAAATGTTAAAATTAATTTATTAATAAAAATTTTTAAATATTTTTTAAAATTTCATTTCATTTTTTATTAAAAATTTCAATCTTTTCGGGTTGCGGTCAGAAAATTTTCCCCCTACCGGGCCTGTCCAGGCCTGCCCGGCCCGGACGAAATCAGGCCCGGCCCGGCCCGGGCCCGGAGACACCTAGGCCCGGCCCGCCTCCGGCGGGCCGGCCCGTGCACACCCCTGGAGAGAATACGGTATATATATTTTTAAAACTTTCCTACCTTTTTCGACCCTCGTTCTGCCACCAAAATTCGTATCGCAAATTCTCTTTCAGCGCATTACCAAACCTTAAAAAATAATATTTTTTTTTCAAAATTTTCCTACCTTTTTCGATCCTCGTTCCTGTTCCAAATTTCGCGTTGCTTATTCTCTAGCGATGCACCCTCAACGGGCTGAAATTTAGCATAAGATTCGCCAAATTTTTACAATTTTAATTTTAATGAAAAATTTGAAGGCACCATCCATGATAGCCATTAGTACTGTTGGAGAGTCTCGATCTCGAGTCTCGAATCGAGATTTTTCTCGGATTTGCGGTCTCGGTCTCGACTCTCGGTCTCGGTTTTGAGTCTCGGAAAACGAGACTTTTTTACACTGGATATTCTGGCATTTTTGAAAGAAAATTGGTGGGGGAGGAGGTGAAAGTGCGAANTTTTTTTAAAGAAATAAGTTCAAATTTTTTGAAAAAAATTTCTCCCGTCCATTCAAATTCTCCTTCCATCTTTTTTTCTCTAGTCCATATCTTCCGTACAAGTTTCTCTCGTCCATTCGAAACTCCAAAAATCAAAATCTCTCACAACTCGGGTCTCGAATCTCGGGGTCAAATCTCGGTCTCGACTCTCGAGTCTCAGGAAAATTTGGTCTCTTTACACCACTAATACATAGCCATTTGATAAAAGTTATTAAATTGAACTTTTGGTAAAAATATTAATTTTTTCAGAAAAAATTTCGATAAGAAAAGTTTTCTTATTCCCACCTGATTAGTTTAGCGATACCCATAAGAAATGGTCCATTATTAAGGAAGATTTGGCCAAAATAGATGGCTTTGGCCAAATTTCACTATTTTGGCCATAGCTTTTGGATGGGAGTAGGCTAATTTTTTAAGCTCTATTTTTTGAAATTAAAATCGTTTTTCAGGTCGCGAATGCAATTAAATAGAGAATGTTGAGTTATTACCAAAATAAATATTGAAGACTCCATATTACCAAAATTTAATTAATTAAGTTAAATATATAAAAAATAATAATTTAAATATAAATTTCGACGCGCGCGCGGGTATTCTCGCTTCATATGATTTACGTGAAGAGGGGGACTATTTTTCGACCCCATTTTTGAATGATGAACTAGACGATAAATGTTTTCATGGTGATAGGTATATAATCATAAATATAGTCAAACATTTTTCATAGAGTTAATTTCGTCTTAAAACACAAAAATTTGCCATTTTCTTTAAAAAACGATCAAAAAGGCGAAATTTTTTCTTTTTAAATTCCCCTTTTTCTTCATCTTAAGAGGAACATTTGAAGAGGAAACTGATAGGACCCCAGCAGGAGGCCTAATGCAGGGGGAGGATTTATTTTTCAACCTCTCTTCATATTACAGGGATGGGACTAATTGCAGGGAGGGGACTTATTAATACAGTTTTTACGATATATCTGCCATTGCCTAGCTTACCTTTTCGGCATTCGCGCTCTCCTCAAAATCGCCGTTCGCTATCAGTGCAGTCTTCTGCACTGGGTCCATCTCCTCCTGCTGCAAGTGCAGGTCCGACTGCAGCATGCGTGCATACAAACAGAGTAGGAAGATGAAAACCGAATGGGTCAACATGGCAAGACTGTGGTAGTATAGTAAGTGGTGGGTGGGAAATGATAAATTGGTTAGAAAAGATGCTGAAAATTCAATAAATTATCTCATCAGAGACTTAAGGGATGGAGTTTTGAACAATGATTAATAGGGCCCGGATTTTCATGTTATAACATATATTTTTTGCGCATATGTTTTGAAGCAACTTTTATTGCAAATAAATGCAGTTTAAGACATAACTGCATTTAGAGCATATCACGGCATTTTTGTTGGAAATTTTTATGTAAAACTGCAAAAACATCCAAAAATTTTCGAATTTTTCCTATTTTTTGAAAAAGAAAATTGAACAACTTTTTGTTTTTCATAAAAATTGTTTTAAAGGTTAAAATGAAATTTTGAAGAAATTGTTTACATTTTTTCCAAAATTTCGCTAATTTTTAAGCATATTTTGGCATTTTTAGTATATATTTTATGTATACGTTTATTTAGTGTTTTTAGGACATAAAAATCTGGGCCCTAATGACTAACATGTAAATTGATCACTGAAATCGAGCCCCCTAGAGTGATCCCTATAAACACTAATGAATGTCCATTTTTGCATTTTGAAATATAAAATTTGTAGGAAATATGAATAAATACTTGAAAAAAATACGAATTTATGACCAAATCAACATTCTCCGGCCTTTATAATAAAAAAAGTAAAATAAGAAAAATTTCCATGTTGGTTCCATGCACCATAGAAATTCCATGCACCATAGGATAAGACACCAAAATGAAAAAAATGTTCATAGGTAGATTAGGGGGGGGAGCCGATGGGTGTACTCTATAATTTTCCATTTTCCTAATATAGTGCACATTTCACTCATAATCTTGGATGATAGCCTCATTTTTTGCAACGAATTTGTACTATGGCAGATAGTGTGGTCAATGATGAGAGTGCAGAGAAACAGATAGGATAACCAATTTTTTGATTGATGAATGATGACCTTCCCAAAAATATCTTATCAAAAAGTTTCATTTTATAAAATCCAAAATATTCATAAAATCTTTTTTTTTATAAAAAAAGGAACAAAAAATTTAAAAATTAATGGGAAGAAATGAATGTAAAATTGCGACGAACAAATTCCACCAATCTGGTGCCGTCCGAAAGCGTAAAATTCGGAACATCATGTTGAGCTGCTAACGGCCTAAAAAAGTTAAAAAAAGAATATTGGAATAATAAAAAAATATATATCGAAAATATGACCAAAAATCGGGCGTATTAGCGAAAATATTGATTTAAAATTTATAATTTAGGGTGAAAAATTGTTTCTTAATTCTTTAAAAATTGTTTTAGGTAAGTTGTAATTATTTTATATTTAAAAGCTTTTTTTATTTAGAAACACGAAAAATTTGTTGCAAAAGACTTTTAAAATTTACATTAAAATTTATTTAAAATTTTCTCAAAATGGCTAAATATTTGGATTCGTATATATTAAAGAATCAATATTTAAATCTCTTCCGATAGATAATACTGGAAAAATTATTAAGGCGACCAAAATGCAAAAATTAACTAATAATTTCCGCTTTTTTGGGTTATGCGTTAGGCTTCCAAGCACTTATCGGGTACTCATAATGAATTTGCATACCGTATACACTGTTGTCGGAACAACGGTTTTTACAGCCGGGCCGGAAAAATGATCATAACTTTTTTCAGATAAAGCATAGAGAAATGGATTTGGTGTCCCAATGATAGCCCTAAATGTCTGCTATAAACTTGCAGAAAGAATTATTGGGTTTGGCCAAGCAAAAAAAGTTATGGCCAAGTTAAGCCATAAAATCGTGATTTTGGCCAATGGTCTGGCCATAACTTTTTTTCTGCTTGGTCGAATTGGATAATTCTTTGTGCAAGTTTATAGCAGACATTTAGGGCTATCATTTGACACCAAACTCATTTCTCTATGTTTTATCTGAAAAAAAGTTATAATCATTTCTCCGGCCCGGCTATGAAAACCGGTGCACCGCACTGTGGTATTGTATGGCCGGTACCGTACAATACCGTATGTTTTCTTGGAAAGTGTATTAGTGTACCTTATGAAAGTGTTGTACACTGTACGCATGGCCAAATGACGCAATGGTTGTGGCCCAATTTGCAGTGCTTGGACTATATTTATATGCGTTTTGGTTCCCCCTCCTTCCTCTTTTTCTATCATCGGCTCTTGAAAGCCCACAGCATAAAGTTGGTCAGCCTATTTTTGGGATTACAATTTTTATAATTATTTTTAAAATATTTTTTAATTTAATGCTTCTTTTTACCCTGGGAATTAGGCATAAATCGCGAAAAAATTTTGATTGAAAAAGAGTTGGAAAAAACCAGAAAATCCACAAGTTTAAAATCTATTACAAGAAGGATGCATCAAATTTTTTTTCAATAATTTTGTACTTGTTAAGTTCATGTCGACAATTTTTGAAATCCATTGGAAATCCCATATTTTACAATTCCTCTCTTCATTCGTGGGTGTTCGAAGGGTGCCGAATTCGAATCCGACATCAGATTTATCGCATCATCTTAAAAATCTAAGAGTACTCGATTTTTTCTCAGATCACTAATCTTAGATTTTGATGGATGTTATGCTAAATATAATATTAAATTCCATTTCAGCACCTCCAAAAACCCACGAAAATATGGGATTTTCAGCTCCTTTTAATAAGGGAGATGTAATTTTGCAAAAATTGTAGGCTTTAAAAAGCATATAACTGAAACCTTAATATATATTATACAAATCCACAAACTTCTGTGCTGACTATGCATGAAAATATTCCACTAGATGACAAATTTGCGGAAATCAGGCGCCACTGCCATTGCTTCAAATCGAGCGCCCAAAGATTCGCAAATTTTGAATTGTATTTCTGAAAAAGAAAAAAAAATTTAGAATAAATACTGATCATAATAGGAATAAGTATGCTTTTAATTTTTTAGCAAACTTAGGGTTGGTACTTTTTACATATTTCATTCTAAAGTAATATCATATAGCCTCCAATATTTTAATCACCTTCTACAGTAATCAATCCATCTTCCCCGATATTTCATACATTATATAGTAACCCATCCACCTCCTCCCCAATATTTACTTCGGCTTCTACATATAATAAATCACCCTTCTTGTCCCGAAATTTTCATCAGTTTGTACAGTAACCCACGCACCTACTCTCCAAAATATTTTCTTCAGATATTACAGTAATCCATCCACTTCGTATCCGATAATTTCATCATCTTCTACAGTATTTCACCCACCTCCTCCCCGACATCATCCCGACAGGTTGGCCGCTCGTATATCCAATAAGCCCAATCCGCCGCGACTGCCAGCGGCACTGTGATTGTTTTGCTGAGCGGATAACCGGCATACGGATCCGGACTGATCGGCCATATAGAGAACATTCCATTATTGTCGGACACATCGTAGAGCAGAATCTGCGGTTGAATGATCGGTTGAATTATGCATCACGTTTAAAAAAAAATTCAATAAAAATCCAGTGTCCCAAAACTTTCACTTTTTCACGCGTTCCAAATTCCAATTTTTAAGAAGCCGAAAAATAAAAAAAATCATTCAAATTCATATGGGCTAGCTGTTCATAAAATGCTTTTAAGCCACCCTGCCTCCTTGGGTCCTCCGTGCCCAGACTTTTTGCGGACCTGGCCTTTTTGAGGGGATCCCGGACTTTCTCGGACCTAGACTTTTCCCGGAATCCGGATCCGGACGGGGTTGTTTCCAAAATCCGGGTCCGGGGTGCGGGTTTTTCAGTTTTTCAACAATCTCGGTCTCTACTAAATTGCGCTTACCCGTCGGTTGGGCTCTGTGTTTTGAGTTCCATGTGCTGCTGGCACAATGCCAATGGTGCATAATGGTGATGATGAGGAGGTGGTCACTATCACGCTGGATTTGTAGGAGAGTGGATCCGCAATTTTGTCCAATGTTTGTCGTAACAGAGCAATCTGATCCTCTGCATTGGTGGCCAATGGTCGGCAAGGCTCTGTTATCAATTGATCGTTTGCTTTGCCCTAAAATAATAAAATTCTGAACAAATAAATGATAAAAAAATTCGCTAAGCCCTATCCCTCTTGTTTAAGTTCCCGATCTTAAAATTTTCAACCCTCTCCAGTAGGAAGAGGAAGTTATGCAATAAATTAATTTTTTAAAGAGCCAATACAGTTTTAAAAATAAAAAAAAGTAAAATTTTTGGAATATAGCAAAAATATATAGCAAAAAATATTTTCTGTATTAGTCAACCTCCTGCAATTAATCCTCTCCCTGTAATAGCCTCCCCGTTCTGAGTGGCTGAAAAAAACCTCTGGGAGTCCTATTAAAGGAAATACCGTATTTAAATAATTTGTTTTGTTTTTTCCTACAGTATTTGGTGGCATTTTTAGGTCAAAAACGGGGATTTTGAACAGATGATTTCGTTGTTAGCATATGTTTTGTTTTATATGATGTCCAAAAGAGCATCTTATCTTAAAAGATGGAATAAAAATACCTACCGTATTCTCTCTAAAATAAACTACCCTTCTAAAATAAGACACCCCTCTAAAATAAGGCACCCCTTTCAGAGTGTTTGAAAAAAATAAGGCACCTCTCTAAAATAGGACACCCCCTCTAAAATAAGACACCCATTTCTCACTCTCCCTATCGGGTCCTTGGGACTCCTTAATATAGTGGAATTCGCTCGTACCTAAGACCAAATTCTAAATACAACCCTGATTCAAGAGATCGGTTTTTGGTCCAATGTCTGTGTCGAGTGGCATTATGAATGTTGCTTCATTTGGTCTTTTTAATTCATGCTGAATCGTTTCGGCCAAAGTGTCAAAATGTTTTTTGTCAAAAATATAAGGGAATTTAAAGTAAAAATGCCAAAAGGTATATTTAGGATGCTAAGTCATTTCTTGAAAACAAAAAGGGCTTTTTAGAAAAAAATGAAAAAGTATTTTCGTAAAAGTGAATGGATGAGCATATTTAGTTGAAACCTATCCATTTAAAAAATTTAAATCAAAAAATAGATTAAAAATCAAATGTTGATTTGGGCATCAAAATGCCAATTCCATAAAAAATGTTTTAAAATAAATTTATTTTACTTGTATTTTTAACAATTATAATTTCTAATGTAAAACTATAATTATTGCTCGATTTATAAAAATTACTCCCATATATTTTTTATAAAATATCCATAGGAACTAAAATATGAGCCCTTTGAAGAGGTTCGAAATAAATAAGACACCTCTCTAAAATAAGACACCCTTTTGAGGGGGTTTGAAAAAATAAGACAGTGTCTTATTTTAGAGAGAATACGGTATATTTAAATGGATAGGTAAAAGTAAAAATGGAAAAAATAAATTATAATTATTAATCGTCTAACCCACAGAAATCAAGGACCATTCCCATTGTTTGTTGCGCGATGAAAAAACGAGTCGAAAAATGTGGAAAGTGCCCAAATAGTTTCGTGGCTCGCCCCAGCAATTCGCAAATGAGTCGCCGGGATCCAGCGCAAATGTGGTGTCCAGAATAACGCAAAAGTGTCTGAAATATTTTTTTATCGGTTCTGGGGCGTTAAAATTGGCCGAAAACTTTTTTAAAGCTTGCTAGGCCAAGTATAAAAAGCAAAGTTATGCAGAAGAAGCTCCAAATTTTTGAAAATATCGAAATTTCAAACGGTTTGTTCGAATTAAAATAATAAAAATACCAAGACAGAGCAAAAGTTAGCACCTAGCCTTGCAAGCTTTAAAAAAAGTTTTCGGCCAGATTGACCGGAGTGACCGTGACGCGACTTTTACGTAATAATTCGGCTCCCTAGAAAAGTCAATCAGATGTCAAAAAATAGAGCAAAAAATAGCTACAAAATAAGCTTAAATTCATTATTATTTGGCCCATTATTAAAAAAATTATGGCCAAAGTAAATTTTTTTGACCAAATGCAGAGTATTTTGGCCATAACTTTTTCTACAGATGTCTAATTCAAGCACGCTTAAGCTTATTTTGTAGCCAATTTTTTACTCTATTTTTTGACAACAAAAACATTTTTTGATTGCTTTTGACCGAATTAAAACAAAGTTATTACCGCAAATTCGGGTCCGCAAAAGTTGGATAGCCATTTATTAATTAGAAAAAATATATTATTTTTTTTATTATTATTTTTTTCAAATAGCTGAAATTTAATCTTTATAAGCATTCCTAATTAATTAGTTAATTTATTAGAAATTTTTAAATATTTATTAATAATTGACCTGTAAGATAAATTTACTATCCAAAAATCGCGAAGGTTGCCACCATATTTGGCCAAGGTACCATCCGTATCCACAACATCAATTTGTTGGCACTTAAAAACAAAATTGGCATGAAATCAAAAGGAGTTTTAAGTTCAGAAATAAGCGACACCGGGGAAAGCGCCACTTGTGCCAAACTGGCCAAAACTTTTTTTGCAGCATGTTAGGGCGAACTTATATTATTGGAGTTTTAGGTGATATTGCGAACTTTTTGGCCGTATTTCAAAAAATTAAAAATACCAGAAGATAGAGCATAAAATTCTGGCTTTTTATATTTTCGGCCTGGTAAGCTTAGAAAAATGTTTTCGGCCAGACTAAACATTTGGCGATTTTTTAACGTCCTAGCATCGACACCGAGACATAAAGAGTGATGAGCTGTACCGATTAGGACCGCACTGCAAATTTAATTCGCAAATTGTTCGTCCGCTCATTTTTGTGCAGCACATCTCCTTATATAAAATGTTGGATGGTGATGAAGATCGGTGCTAGGACGTTAAAAAAAATTTCGCCAATGTGGCCAGTCTGACCTAAAACTTTTCTGTTAGACTTGTGAAACAAAAAGTATAAAAGGCAAATTATTCAGAATTTTATGCTGATTCGAATGGTATTTTTAATTTTTTGAAATTCGGCCAAAAAGTTCGAAATTTTTCGAAAACATCTAAAAAAGCTATTTCACGAAAATTTTGAACTTTTTTTGCCGAATTTCGAAAGTAAAAATACCAGAAAAGAGAGTATAAAATTCTGCACAACTTTGTCGTTGGAAGTTTTGTCTATCAAGCTTTACAAAAAAGTTTTTGGAGAACATTTTAGGTTTTGGCACTTTTTTAAAACGACCCAGCACCCTTCCGAGGAGGGTTCATTAGAGAGGTATCTCTTTGCGGAACAGGACGACTCGTGGCGGCCAACTGGTGGCGAGCCAACTCGTGGCGCGTCCAACTCGTGGCGGGCCAACTCGTGGCGAAGGGAAATGACTAAATACTACTAAACGACTAAAGATAAAAAACGCCTAAAGGGCATCAAAATGACAATTTAATAAATAAAAAAAGAATTAAAGAAATGTTTATTAAATATAAATTATTATTTATATAAATTTGATACAATTAAATTTTATTAATTATAAATTAATTTCTTATATTATTTAACCCAGAATTTTTACACTACTAAATTTTATTTTTTTAATTATATTTTTAGATTATTAATATTTATTTTTAAAAATAAAATTAAAATTTTAATGTAATATAAATGTAGGGCAAAAATTTCTGCTTAAAAATTATAAGCAATATTTTAAATTTTATAATTTATAAATTGTAATTTTGCTAAATATTTAAATTTAATTTTATTTTAATATTTTTTAGTTCTTTTTGTCATTTTGACGCCTGTCAGACGTTTTTTATCTTTAGTCGTTTAGTAGTATTTAGTCATTTCCCTTCGCCACGAGTTGCCCGCCATGAGTTGGATGCCACCAGTTGGCCGCCACGAGTTGGGGTGTACCGTCTCTTTGTGGGGAGGAATCTCCTTATTAGAGGTTATACTGTATTTTCACCTCACATTCGGCCGCCCCATCAATGATAGAAACCATGTAGAATTGGCAGATATCTTCATCGGTTGGGTGGGCCGCCGTTATTGGGCGCGTGTCCAATATGAATCGGCAGGTCAGAAAAGCGCATGCATGCATGTCAAAGCACGCTGTGCAGAAGAATTTTTTTTGTTTTTTTTCTGAATCCACCTTCTGTTGTACGGGATCGAGTAAGATTTGTTGATTTATCGATCATTTTTATTAAGATTAGGGCCCCAAATAGATGGATTCACCTCATAGAATCTCAAAATATGGACAAAAAATTGGCAAATTTTGGAAAACAAGTAAAATTTTTCTTCAAATAATTCCGATTTTTTTATCTCGATACCAATTTTGAATATTTTTTTGAAAAAATTATTTTTCAAAAAATCAAAAATATGAAANTTATAAATTGTAATTTTGCTAAATATTTAAATTTAATTTTATTTTAATATTTTTTAGTTCTTTTTGTCATTTTGACGCCTGTCAGACGTTTTTTATCTTTAGTCGTTTAGTAGTATTTAGTCATTTCCCTTCGCCACGAGTTGCCCGCCATGAGTTGGATGCCACCAGTTGGCCGCCACGAGTTGGGGTGTACCGTCTCTTTGTGGGGAGGAATCTCCTTATTAGAGGTTATACTGTATTTTCACCTCACATTCGGCCGCCCCATCAATGATAGAAACCATGTAGAATTGGCAGATATCTTCATCGGTTGGGTGGGCCGCCGTTATTGGGCGCGTGTCCAATATGAATCGGCAGGTCAGAAAAGCGCATGCATGCATGTCAAAGCACGCTGTGCAGAAGAATTTTTTTTGTTTTTTTTCTGAATCCACCTTCTGTTGTACGGGATCGAGTAAGATTTGTTGATTTATCGATCATTTTTATTAAGATTAGGGCCCCAAATAGATGGATTCACCTCATAGAATCTCAAAATATGGACAAAAAATTGGCAAATTTTGGAAAACAAGTAAAATTTTTCTTCAAATAATTCCGATTTTTTTATCTCGATACCAATTTTGAATATTTTTTTGAAAAAATTATTTTTCAAAAAATCAAAAATATGAAAAAACCAATAAATCTAAAAATTTCGGTTTTATTGCGTTTTTGCTTAAATAACGAAATATGGATAAAAATGCGTAATATGGAAAATAAGAATAATAATTCAAATCAAACTAAACATAGCTTTTAAGGGTTTTCAAGCTATTCTGTGTGCGCAGAAAGTTTTCATTAACCTAAATATTTAAATATTACCATTTTCAAAATTTCGCTCCTCTCCAGGATAATGTTCCGAGTGCGGGAAACATTCTTCGGCATCGCGCATAATTAACAATTTCACGTCGCCAGTTAGCAAATTGTAGCTGTATACCTGAAGATAAATGAAAAAATCATAAAATTTATAATAAAGATAGACCACATACGTATATGAACTCCATGAAGTACGTACATTATACGTTCTACTGTTTTTGACGGCACGACGTGCTAACTCACGTACCGTACTTGCACGTTTTTTAGTTGTGACTATGTTATACGGGTGCTACTCGAATATACGTGTATATAACACTTTTATTTACGATGTGCTAACTCATGTTTATAGTAATTTTCACATCTTTTTATTACTACATCACATGTATGCCCCAGAATACTGGTATGTGCCATTAGTACGTGCTTTCTCAAAATGTCTAATTAATTTTTCTAAAATGGATTCAACACTCTATTGGGATTTTTCTCTCCCTACTTATCTTTTCTTATTAACGGAATGGAGGAGTGGTGCCCCTACATTGCCCCCCCCCCCTATCGTTTGTGGGATAATAACATTATCTATAATATTCAAAAATACACAAATATTATATAAAACCCCAGCCCGATAAACCTCGATGTTTTTTGATTTGACGGGGTCTGGGCCCCGATTCCAAACCCTGAAAAACCCTAATCAACTCTCAAATCAATCGGGGCCGGGTCCCGAAATCGGGGTTTTTCGGGGTCCCGAATCCGGGTCCCGATAAAACCCCCGACCGGGCCCAGTGCCGAACACTAGTTAATACTCTGAAAATTAGAACTCACCGAAAATTGGTAATATTCGGCTTCCACGAGCAAATACAAAAAATTTTGGTCGATGCCCAACCTTGGATGTGGCCTATACCACTGGCTACTGATCAGCGATAGCTGTGTGTTATTGTCATTCCTTATTATCATTGTCTGCTATAAAATATTAACCATTTAAAATCATAAAAAACACTTTAATAAAGTGATATGTAAAAAGGGTAAAGTGGTATCAAAAGGGATACTTTTTCACTTTACCCCCCCCCTTAATTTTTTTTTGTATTTTTAAAATGCTTTTCTCTCAAATTAAACAATTTTAAAAGTGATCCGAGGGGTTTTTCACATGTGCTGAGCTCGAATCAAGCGTCAAATTTGTCGTATGGTTTCATCGAATCTATGATTTTGTCATCTTTGTTCACTTTGTTTCATTTTTAGTGACATTGTGTAAGGCTATGCGAAAAAAGATTAGAAAAGACGACAAAATCATAGATTTGATGAAATCATACAACAAATCTTATATTATATTCGATATCAGCATGTATGAAAACCCCCGGATCACATCTACATATGCGTTTTCAATGCTATCTAGTGAAAGATGATAAGAACACAAAAATCATAGATTTGATGAAATCATACGGATAAATCTGGCATCAGATTCGAATTCAACACATGTTAAAAACCCCGGATCATTTCTAGATCTAGAAGATTGTCAAATTTAGCAGGAAAAAAAATTCTAGGGGGGGGGGNGTAAACTGGAAAGCACCCAAAAAATAAGGTCAAAATGGGTGTTACACAAAGTAATAATGAGTAAAAAAAGTTTAACAAAGCCAAATAAAAACAGCTAAAAATTACAATTTGACTATTACAAATTAACTTTTCAAAAAACTTGTATTTAATTTTTTATAATTGAATAATTTGTATGGGTCAATGGGCCATTCTGGCCAAAAACTTTTTTTTCTAATTAGCTTGCTAGGCCGAAATTATAAAAATCAAATTTAGTACTTTATGTTCGAATTTCGAAAAAACTAAAAATACTAGCAGAAGATCGAGCATTAAATTCTGCTTTTTTCAAAATTTATGAAACTCGCTTTTTTCGTGTTTTATAGTAAATTTCAAAAAATTTCGGGGAAATTCTAAAAAATAAAGAACCCAAAAGATTTAGCATAAAATTCTGAATATATTTGCCATTTACAGTTTCGGCTTAGCAAAATGCAAAAAAAGTTTTGCTTTGTTGGAGGGGGGTGGGCTTCAATCTGCTGTTCTGGGGTATGACCGGACCCCTTCGAGGGGATGAAATGTCATATGGAATTTTATCAAAATATGGCACGATGATTTTTCAAAATTCCAAATTATCTGATTGAATGGCACCGTAGTACTCATCAGAAAAAAAGGTATATTACAGTCTATAACCAAAATAAAAAAATTCGTTGTTTATCTTTGAAATTTTATAAAACTCAATAATTTTAAAATAAATTAGCATGCTGAAATATTTATTCATATTTTTAGCTTTGATAACACACACTCTTGAATATTTTAAGTGAAAATTGTGAAATTTTTCGTTAAAAATCGATTTTTTCTTTTACAAAATTTGAAAAAATGGTTTTAATTCTCTTTAATATGGAAATTAGGTATATATATATTTTTTTGTAAGAAAATTTTATGTGCACTCATTGCCACAAAGAATGTTCCAAAACTCATATGTTTAAAAAAATGATCTATATATTGAAGCGAAATCTTTTATCATTTCCTATTGGATTTTTTACAAAAGCGTTTTTTTGTCAGCCACAATTACCACAAAGGACAGAGAAAAAGTGAAAATAGAATGCAAAAAAGAGAGAACACTCACATAAATTCGCTTCAAGTTATAGATTTTTTTAAACGGGCTGATCGCTTTCCGATGGCGACGAGTGTAGTAAAATTTTTTAATTCTTGGCTAGTTTTCGGTCCCGATCAAAAAAACCTGGTCCCGGTTCCGGTTCGGTTCCGCTCAACCCTAGTAGGAGGGAGAGTGGCAAATGGATGAAAATCAATAAACTAGGTCGGAAGCGAGTGACGACTGATGGAGAGAGAAAATGGAAAAAAAAATATTGGACAAATCGGCACACAAAATCCACAAAAATTGTTGAAATTTTTTAATTTTATAATTTTTACATACTAGTTTTATTAAAAAATATAGGCAACCATTATTCATAAAATTCGCAGATCTCATATTTTTCAAAATTTGCACAGTATCAGAAAAAAACTGTTTATGGCCAATAAGTACCCGGATTTTTTCAATATTTAAAATTTCCCCGTGAAATCATCTTTTCTGGGGTAATTTTTGATACTGAATCTGATTTTGACGTCCATTTTAATATAATAAGTCATAGCCGTTGAAATCGAAAATTTGTTGGAAAATTTTTGAAAATTTTGACAGATGATGCATTACGTAAAATGGATGTCAGAATCGAATTTTATTAATTTACTATAAAGAATTCGTATTTTGATAATTTTTTTTAAATTTTGGAAAAATCCGGGACGTAAACTACCATAAGTACCCTATCAGATATAGTAAACTACATAAGTACCTAAAATCAGATATGCTATATATTTTTTAAATAATCAGAATGAAAAATTTAAATTAAAAAATGGTTGATACATAAAATTATTGAATCATTTATTATTTATTATATGGTCTGATTATTTGGGCTGTCCGTCTGATAATCGAGGGCGCATCTTAACTAACAGCCGAAATTTCCAAACTGCGCGAAATGTTGCTAAAAGCGGATCAGAGTTGTGAATCAATTCGGGAATTTTTTTTAGATAAACTTTTCTATATTAAGGAGATTGTTGTAAAGAAATGATGAATATAGTATACCTTATGTCAAGGATGTGGCCTCCCATTTTTGGATCGAAAAATCATTTC
>LDKF01002239.1:0-10371 GCA_001026735.1 Rotylenchulus reniformis | reverse complement strand
GATAAGTACCGGATTCTTGGTAAAAACCTAAAGTTCAAATTAAAATCGGTGGGAAAATGTAAAAAATATGCATTCCGTCGCCATCCATCACTCTCTCACATCACATCAGTTCACTTTTCCCTATTCGTCACATGGAAGGTGATAAACAATCCATTTTTCGATTGGTCTTTCTGTGAATAAACTCTATCATTCGCCAATCACCACTGTAAATTTTTGTTTGTTCCATTTTTCAAGTCATAAAATGGAGATTTTTATTAGAATACAATTTCCTAGTCTTTTTCATTGCATTTGCATGTATTTGGTAAATAGAAAAATTATATAGATTTGGTACAAATCACTTTTGCAAAAACTAAAATATCTTAATGAAGATTTTGAACAAATAATTTTTCAAGCTAAAAGTACATTAACTAAAAAAATTAAAAGTTCAGACGTAACTAAAAAAAATTAAAAGTTCAGAAGCAGACGCAAGTGGGCAATGGTAAAGAATCTGCCACCCAAATTTTTTTTTTCATAAAACCATCTAGAAATGACTCTCAGGGATAATTTTTGACGCTAAATCCGATTCTGACGTCCATTTTGATGTAACGCGTCATCTGACGCCAATTTTTGACGCTGACGTTAAAAATTTTCGAATCTTTTTTTCCAAATCATTTTTTCTTGCAAAATGAATAGTTCACTAATCAAAGCGAAATTCTTCGCTCTGATCCACCGCAATGTCCAGTCGATGATTGTGCTCGCGAAATGAAACAGGTTCAGCGCAATAACACAAAGGACGGAATCATGTGGCGATGTCCAGCAGTCCATAGGCGATTCTTTTTTGGAAAACCAGTACATAGAACCAAAACATTTCCTTATGCTTGCCTATCTCTTGGCACATGATGGATCTCCATCCCATCTCCAAGAAGCCTTTTGCGGACTTAGTAATGAAATGGAGGACATTTTCGATGATTTTAAGGGGAAAAAAATTCGAAAATTTTTGATCATCGAAAATGTCCTCCAAAAAAAAATTCGAAAATTTTTGATCATCGAAAATGTCCTCCATTTCATTCGAAAATTTTTGACGTCAGCGTCAAAAAGTGGCGTCAGATGACGCGTTACGTCAAAATGGACGTCAGAATCGGATTTAGCGTCAAAAATTACCCCCGAGAGTCATTTCTAGATTGTTTTATGAAAAAAAATTTTGGGTGGCAGATTCTTTACCATTGCCCGCAAGTGTGTATCCTTAGCTCAGTGGAGGGTGTCTTTTGACGGCCACCAATTTTAAAGGACGGTTCGAATCCCCCGTGACAAAATTGCAATGGGCACCGAACGGGACAAGGTGAGAACCAACAACAAAGGAAACAAACTAAAAAATTAAATTATTTTAATTATTCAGAATGTGATTAATCTGATTTTGAACCCGATTTTGCCATTCGGACTCGAGACAAAAACCAATGGTGGCGAGGATGCAAACAAAAAGGAAGGTGGGGAACGGGAAGGGGGCGATCCCCGATCCACAAACCATAGAATTATACAAATTTGATAATTTTATAAATCAGATTTTTCGCAATGTTAAAATATACGAAAATTTTCGTTTTTAATGAGAAAAATTACCCTAATCAGGGTTATTTCTTTTCTTTTTTTTCCTTTAATCAAATTTTTCTCGCGCCAAAATAGAAATTTAATTTTTTTTTCTCAATTTGTTTTTCAGAAGATGAAAAGCTTTCACAATTGCCCAATTATGAGGAAAGTGAACGACTGAATTTGGAGGCAATCAATTTAGCGGAGGCAGAAAATTATGAGACCGCTTTGGTCAAATTCGATGAGGCCATTCGGGTTTCAATTTTTGAATTTTCCTTTTTTTAAAAAGCGTAAATTCAGTGTTGCCCCGCCAATCCGTCCCCTTACAACAACAGGGCCCAACTGCATCGGCTGATGTCCGACATTCCGGGAAAGTTTTTTTACCCGATTTCCACAAAAAAAATTTTTTTGAAATATTCCTTTGAAAAACTTAATATATCCAAGAAATTTTAAGAATTTCTACAATTTTAGCAGCCTTGACTGATTTGGAAAAGGCATTGGACTTATGTGAGGGAAAGGGCAGGACAGCGGCCCAATCATTCGTCCAAAAGGCACTGATTTGCCGTCTTCAGGGTGACGATGAAAAAGCTAAAGTGAGCTTAGCAAAAATTTAGATCCTATAAAAACTAAATTTCCCCATTATCAGGAAGAATTTGAAAAGGCCGCCAAACTGGGCTCTAACTTTGCCAAGAATCAATTGGTCGCCATGAACCCGTGAGAAAAGCCAGAATAATGCTGTAAATGTCAAAATTGATTTACAGATATGCGGCCATGTGCAACGCTATGTTGGCGGATTTGATGACCAAATTTCGGAGGGATGAGTGAACGGAATGAGTTATATTCCGGGAAAATGCTATGTAAAATTATCCGAAAAAAATTCCGTGGTACTGAGCTCAAATTTGAATAATGTTGATACTTCCCATATCCAATATTTTACTTGTCATTGATTTATTTGCATTTAAAATTTGATACAAACTTGTGATTATGAGCAACTAACGCACGGGACTGTACTGACTAGATAGATACACAATTACTATGCCTAAGACAAGATGATGCGGGGGAGGTACAATATCACCGATTCTAGCGAATTATTAGATCAAAAACGGGTCAAAAGGATATGGACTAGTCTGGCCGGACAATTAAAAGGATATATCTGACCATGAATTGAGTTATCGCCTGTACCTTCAGTCGTCCATGCTATCTCTCCGTACCTAAAAATGGTTTTTATCTTTGTATAAAATCTGTTTATTGTTTACCGTCGGAACCGGGAATCCGTGGCGCATATCCTGTGGGGGCCAATCGTAGGTTTTGTTGATGAGATCGTCGTACTCAACGGAATAAATCTGTGAGCGAATGAACATCTCTTTGTCCTCGGGCTCCGGATATAATTTTGCGGTGCCATCCTTTAAGGAAAAATGAGTTTTATGGTTTCATTTGCACATAAATAAATAATATTGCTCCCACTTTGTAACATTCTTCTGCCAGCCTCATTGCGATTTTGATCGAAATCTCTCGGATCTCCTTGAGTCGTGGATAGACCCGACCTTCAGCCAAATTCTTCTCTGTCACCAATTCGGCCACTATCTGAAAAATATTTTACATTTTTACTCGCCCATAAAGCTACAACAAAACACACCCGTGCCGCCATCAGGAATAGCTTGTTGTCAATGGTGGACACCTTGAACAGGATCACGGCCAGAGCCACACCCGGGAAAATGTACGCATTGTTGCCCTGGCCTGGTTTGTACACTCGGCCGTGCAGCTCCACATTCTTGAACGGACTGCCCGAGGCGAAAAGCACCGTTCCCTATTTAAAAAAATATATTCAAAAAAGGAAAATTAATAATCTTTGTGAAATACCAATTATTGAGTTTTATTTTTATACTAAAATCCCTTTTTCGTATCCAAGTTTGAATCCAGTTTTAAAAAACTAAAAATTCCCACGTGAGTGATCCGATAGGCGTCTTCTGCTGTGCATTCTGCTTTGCTTGTTGGATTGGATAGCGCGAAAATTATGGGGCGAGCGTTGATCTCTGCCCTGGAAAAGCACAACTAATTAAAAATAAAAAAAAACAAATTCAAATTCATAAGGACAGAAGTTTGCGACTAACATGGTTCGGATGATCTCGTTGGTGAAGGCCCCGCGAACGGTCGAGGCGCCGATCAGAGCGCCAGGTCGGACAGTGCGGATCAGCTCCAGCAGGTCTTTAGTGGCCGGCATGTCCTTTGCAAAGGGCACATGCCGTTGGTCCAGACCCGAGCGTGATTTCGTGATCAATCCATCGATGTCCATCTTTTTAGAAAATAAATATTATTTTAAAAATTCAAAAAAATATATAGAAATTGATGATTTTGAAAACACTTACCATGTAAATTTGGGCACAGGCCTGCTCGTTGGTCAGTCCCTCGCTCTCCATCTGCCGTACACACATCTCCGCCACACCCAATGCCGCCTTTAGCAAAACATTTTTTTCCAAAAAACCAAAAATTATTCACACCCCTCCGGCTCCAAGAAACACATATTTGGTCTCGGACATCTTTTTCTTGGTAACCCGAGTGCAGGCGAGCAACCCAGCACAGACGACCGATGCGGTTCCCTGGATGTCATCGTTGAACCTGAATACGGAAATTCGGTTTTTCTAATTTAAATCGATTCAGTGGGTGTTCTTACATGCAATAGCCTTTTTGGTACCGGTCAAGCAGACGATATGCATTTTTGTTGCCAAAATCCTCGAATTGTATAAGTACATTTTGTCCAAATCTGTGTAAAATTACAAAGTTATTACAGAGCAAATTGTGAATTAATCCTTACTTTTTGCGGCAAGCATTCATGAAATTGTCAATGAGCTGATCGTATTCGGCCCCACGGACCCGATTTCTTCGCAGACCAATGTAGAATGGACTAAAATGGATGAAAAATTTGATTTTCCTCAATTTAGAAAATTTCGAACTCATTTAGAAGTGTTTGATTGTCCGTACCAACATCGATCAGAATGGGCAGACACCAGCGGGGTTGAATGCCAGCCAATGCCACGTAAAGTGCCAATTTCCCGACCGGAATTCCGATGCCATAGGCGCCGAGATCACCCAGGCCAAGGATGCGCTCCCCGTCGGTAACAACAATGGCCTAAAGGAAATGTCAAAAAATTGTTGCATTTTTGATCTAAAAGTCAAAATTTTCATTTTGAATGTAATTTCATTCCGGAAGCATTGCAAATAACGGTTTTTCGGTTGTTTTTAATGTGACTTCAATCAATACCTTAATTTCGCTGTATTTCCAGTTGCTAAAAAAGAAGCATAAAGTCAAATTTATGGGCAAAAAAGTAACCTCAGAATTTGGAAGATCTTGCTGACGCTGTTGTCATTTATGGTCACATAAAGCCCCCTTAAATTAACAAAATTATATCTAAAAAATATTTAAAAAATTGGCACTTTGGATTCCTGTAGATGAACCCGAATTGTTGGCATGCTTGCCCGACAGTTGGAGTATAGCTGAAATAGAAAAAAATAGGTGTAATTTTCAATAATTTTATTACACAATCGGCATCAATTCCTTCAGGTTATCACAGAGCACGCGATAGAAAAGCTTCTCATTTCGGTCCTATAATCATAATTTCATTAAAAATGCAAAAGTTCAGATTTCATTTGCCCAATAAACATCATTCCAATAAAATAATCCTTAATTTGCCATTATGCAGATTGCTTTAACCTGAAGAGCGTCCAGTTGTATGTATCGTGCCAGATCATCAGGTTGTCTGCGCAGTTTGGTGAGTACCCGGAATGCTTGCTGCTCTTCCGTCATGAATGCCGGCGGTAAAAGGCCCTGCAGCCCGAGGTACTGTCGTTCGTAGAGGGAAAAGGCCATCCCCTTAAAAATAAAGAAAAATGAAAATGAAGAAAAAATAATAAACACAAGCTCATAGTCGGAGGACGTAATATGTAGGAAAAAGTATTTTTCAAGGAACCGGTGGAAGTGAAAAATCGAAAAAAAATTTTTTTTTTGAAATGGGCGCAAACCTAAGGCCAGTGTCGGGACCGTTTATCCCTTGTTAATACAGTGAGAAATTTTTGGATAACCTATATCAAGCAATAAAATGAGTGATTCTCATAAAATCCTGAATTTTTTGGGCGCGAACTCTGGAGTTTTCCCCTCGTATCTCTCTGGAAATTTTTCTGACCGAAAAATATCGTATGGATTGAATGAGATGAGATTTCGGATAAAATTAGCCTTTACTTTGTTGAGTCCGGGCGTTTTGAGCAGATCAACTCCTCGCACATTGGGCGTCACACGTTCGGCCCTGTACAGCTTGTACAACTCCATTTGCTTCGGATCTATTTAAAATAAACAATATTAAATGAAAATTTGTATTTTTAAGGGTTTGAACCTTTCAAATCCCATTCTTTGTTATAGGGCGAAGAAAGAGAAAGTGCTCTGGAAGAAAAATGGCAAAATACGAAATTTTATTTTTTTTGAAACTAACCTTGTGGGAAACATTCGCGCGAATCCGTTCCTCGCCAGCGAATGTGACAATGTAAAATACCCAAAAGCCATGTTAATTTTGTGTGCTAAAAATAAAGACGAAATTTGTCACGAACCTTTAAAAATTAGCGAATTTAGGCCCACAAAAATGTTTAGTGGAAGGAATGTATTGTCTTTTCTTTGTTTTGTTATTTAAAAAAACAAAACTTTGGCGCTAATTCAAAATATTATCTAAATATTCTTAAGGTCAATGTAAAAATAATGGTGAAGAATTTAACGAAAGAAAAAATCGAATGAAGAATTTCGCGAGATGATTTCTGCTGCGAAATTTAAAAAAAATCCAATTTATTTTGGAAATTTGCACAACAACAAAAGGAAATAAAATGCGCGTCAGAAAAGTCCAGAAATCTGGGACTCCTTTATTTTCGAATTTGGTATCGAAACGATTCGTCGAATGCGTTTGGCGCTTCTGTTCTCTCTTCTCCTTTCCTCTCTTCTTCATTTCATTGCATTGGATCCAAAGACCACTTTGTCTTTGAGTGGGCGTGTCACTCCTGGGAATGGGCGTTTCCCTCCACCTAGTCTAAATAAATACCTTTTCCGATGTTCATTCCCCGCAATTTGTGATCGCGCGGAGATTTATCCTTTGCGAATAAAACAATCGCTTCAATACCGTTTTTTCAAAAGGGATTTCCGGACTTTTCTGACGCGCATTTTATATTATTCAAACAAAACAAAAAGGCAAGGGAATGAGAAAGGGAGAGATCAAATCAGAAATGATAAGGGGAAGAGAAAGGGAGCAAATCAGATCGGAAAAGAAGAGATGAGGGGAAGAGAAGAAAGTGGTGATCAAATGAAGGGGAAGAGAATGTCCTAAGGAGGGATGATTGGTCCAAATGTGTGTGTAGGGGGGGGGGGGAATTTGGCTTCCGAATTTGTCCATCCATCCCGCTCGCCTGTCCGGCCTTCTAGCGGTAACAACGGCGCTTGTGTGAGCCACCAGTTCTGCCATAGAATTCGTCGAGTAGCGGCAATGACCACGATAGCACACGTACTGAAAATGCGAAAAAATCATAAAAATGATTTTGAACAGTTCACTTTATGTTCCTTCTCGGCCCCATGGACGATCTTTTCATGTTGGCACAAATCTATGGACCAGGTAAAAGTCTTCGGACAGTGGCGACACTGAAATTTCCAGAATGTCCAATCCCACCATTTTTCCTTTTTTAATTCTTTTACTTTGTACGGTTTTTCTCCCGTGTGAATGCGCTCATGTTTGGACAAGTAGCTCTTCCACTTGCAAGAGTATTCGCAATGCGGGCACTAAAAAATTTAACTCAATCTCTTCATATTTTTAATATTCTTAATTCTTGGCCAAATATATTTTCTTCCGCATAACAATTCCAAAAAAAATCCAATGAATCAACCCATAAAAAAGTAGAATAACTTAGAAAATTTACCTTGTATGGTTTCTCGCCAGTGTGCATGCGTTCATGGACTTTCAATGTGAATTTGGTGATGGCAGCGTAGTTGCAACCTCGGTGGTGACACTTAAAACAATAAATTTTGATTATTTCAACATTTTGCATTTATTTTTTATTTATTTGCTAAACAATACCAATTTTTAATAAATTGCCTTGAAAGGTCTCTGTCCCGTGTGAATGCGCTCATGAGTGACTAAGTTCCACTTCCATTTGCTAGAATATGCGCAATGCGAGCATAGGAACCGCTTCTGTGCGTTTCCATTGATGTTTTGATTGGACTTTAAAAGTTATATTTATTATGGTCATTGAAAATCATGTCATCACCGTTTATTTTAGGAAGCGTTCATATTTTTATATTATTTTCCAATATGCCTCGAAATTAAAAAACACAACAAAAGGATTACCGGCACTTCCTCCTCCTCCCCGTCTCCACCGTCGTCCTCGCCATCCGTGCTCTTCTCCTCCTCCTCTTCCATTTCTTCCTCTTCTCCGCTTCCATCGCCGTCTTCCTCCCCGTCCGTTTCCTCTTCCCCATCATCCGCTTCGTTTCGCTTTTCCACCTCCAGAATCTTCACTTTGTCCTCCAGCCTTGCACATCGCTACAAATATCGGAAAACAGTTTTAATAAATTTTAAAAACATGAAGTGATCTGCTTATAATCTGCCAACTGTGCCTCCAGCTCAACATTCCGCGCACACAATTGCTCGAGGTCAAAATGGATTCTGGAGAGGGGAAACTTGTTAAGGAAATATGCAAATTTTTTCAAAATAAATAAAAATCCTGAAGATTGCTAGTGATATAGTACCTGTCCCTCATCAGTGGAATCTCCACCGCGATGGGCTGCACAAGGCCCGCGAAGTTGTTTCCCTCGTCGTTATTCATCAATAGTGATCGTGTTGGAGTTGGATTGAATGAGATGATGTTCAAATTATATTTTTTTCCTAAAAATCAAATCGCCACCGAGAGTGGATGCAAGAGTGGAATGTCAACTTGACATTGTCAAGATATCCGCACATGCACACGGCGGACCAATATGGACATATCGATAATAAAAATATAATCTTAAAAATTTCCATGAGTTCGAACCATATATGGGAAAGGAGAGGGGTCAACCAAAATTTTTACGAAGGGGGTCGGCCAAATTTTTTACGAACGTAGGTAGGGGGTCGAGAGAAAATTTTTTACGAAGGTGGTAAAAAATGGCGAAAATTTTGTATTGCAGAAATTTCACTGTTTTGAGGGGTGGCGGTGGCCCTGGTAAGGGTCGCCGGAGAAAATTTTGAGAATTTGGACCCTTTTCTTTTAAAAATTGGTCAATTTTTTCGAACCATACATGTTATAGGGGGGTCGGGTCGACCCCCCTATAACATGTATGGTTTGAACCTACTTTTCTATATTTTAATAAAAAGAAAAATACTCTAGTAGATAGAAGAATGCCCTATTCATTTTAACCATACGTACTTTGCCTTGTTATAAAAAGTAGTTTAAACACGGAGATAACTTGATTGTACTCCAAGAACATTGGTAAAAACCGGGTCAAATCCCTTAATTTCTCATTTAAATACTTTATAATCACTGGTTTGATTTTTACGATGTTAAATGATTATGCACAAAGAATGGATAATTGGAAGGAATTATCACAAATACAGCAACTAATAACAAATTAGCAGATCGTAAACGACAGAATCGTTCATTTGTTGGACAGATTGGTGCTGGACGGGGTCGGGGCCACCGGGGCCAGTGCCTTCGCCGGACTGTGCTCGCTGCCGTTGGTCGTCGCCGTTCCTCCGCTTTTGTTGCTGCTGGCGCCCTTCGTCGTCAATTTGGTGTCACTGGACTCTGGACTGCTGCTTGATGAACTGGAGGATCCGCTTGAACTGCTCTCCGACCATGATGATGATTGTGAGCCGTCGCCGTTTTTGATCACTTCTGCTGACGCGCCTTAAACAATCTGATTTATCGTCATCAAAAAATTCAGGATTTTTTGGATTCATACCTGAACTTCTCTTCCCCTGACTTTCTTCTTGTCCGTAATAGAAATTGTCAACCCACAGCATGATGCCCCCTTCGTGCGTCTGCATTGTGATCACAAGCTCCACGCTGGCTGTAATGGGAAAAATTTAGGAATAAATCATCTTATTTGTAAACTACTCACTTTCCAAGTGAAATCCCTGCAGAGCATCCATGACCACTTCCTCGATGATCTCCGGTTCGGCGATCAGAATGCCCTTATCTATGTTCCGTTGAACATCCTCCACCCAGATCCCTATGTCGGCCATAATTGTAGTTTCTAATATGATAATTAGGGCTCAAATTACGGTTTAATTTTATTTATTTTTTTATTATTACTTATTATGGTTATGGATTATGGTTAATTAGGCTCAAATTATGGTTATGGTTTGAGGGGTGCCGGCGCCGGAGAAAACTTGGCGTTTTTAACTTTTTTTTTGGTACTTTTCCATTTTAACCCCCCCATGCTGAAATTTTTTTCTAATACCATATTTTTCCTGTCAAATTTAACCAACAATCTTACGCTGCCCCAAATTTCGACGCTACTTTAAAGACGGCCTATCTTGGGACTCTAATATTTTAGAGTCCCGGGACTCAATTTTTGAGTTCCAACAGGAGTAATTTTTGACGCTGACGCTAAAAAATGCCGCACGTAGAACGGTAGGGGACGTTTCAGTGTGGCCGTTTTCGTGTGGAGACTATAAAATTGCTTATAACTCAGCTTAAACGCAACCTAGAAAAACGAGTTTGGTCTCAAAAGATAGGCCTAAATGTCTGCTATAAAAATGCAAAAGAGACCACCCGGCACTACCTGAAAAGCGGCCACTTTTGAAAACC